>JAOQMM010000004.1:1401605-1415474 GCA_027563515.1 Erythroxylum platyclados
TAAAATTTAAGGTAGATTCTTAAAAGTAATAGCATGATTTAGTTCTCAATCTTTGTTTACTGCAACTTTCAATTTTATGATGAATAATTATCTGCTTCCGAAATTGAAGAATTTCTTGGAATCCTAAAAGATCTATTTGTTCTTTTGTCTCTAACATATGGCCAGAACTTTATCTGGGTTCGAATCCCACTGAGAGGTCCACTAAAGATCAAAAATTGTTGAATAAAGAACAAGATGTTTCTTTTATTCCTTCCAGACGATCGGTAAATAAAGAAATAGTTAATATATTCAAGATATTACATATTTACAAAATACTATCTCAATTCATCATATTTCATTAGATTTGGGATATGATATGATTATGAAGGATAAACTGGATATGGATAGTTCCTATAAGATTTATTTCTTAAACAAAAATCTAATTTTTTATTTATTTCATCAATTCCATGATCGAAATGAGGGTGGGTACACGTTACACCAAGACTTTAATTGAAAGATAGATTTTAAGAAATGACATATATATTCACTTTATCAATAACTGACCCAGATCTAGTGTATCATAAGAGATTTCCCTTTTTTTATTGATTTCTATGGATTGGACCAAAAATAATTCTTGAATAAGGTATTTAACTCCAGGGATGAATCAAAAAACAAATGTTTATTAGTTCAATCTCCTATTTTTTTATAAAGAGAATGAATCTTTTATCAAAGGATAAAAAAAAAATGTGTCCAAATCTGCTACGGGAATGGTTTGAAAGATCAAAAGCAAAAAAAAAAAAGTGGTATTTATTAGCAACAACATAATGGAAGAAGTCGATCAATATGAATTGATCCAAAATCTGATTTAAATTCCCTGTAACACCTATGGATATATTAGAAATGTATTGGCTCAATACTTTTAATGAATAGATCTTATCACAATTTTGAATATGAAATCCAAAGAGATCAAATAGGAAACGATACTCTGAATAATATAACTATAATGAAATATACAATCAATGAACATTTATCGAATTTGAAACAGAGTCAGAAAAAATGGTTTGATCCTAATTTTTTTTCTCGAACCAAGAGATTCATGAATTGAAATCATAATGCATACAGATACAAATGGTCTAATGGGCATATGAATTTATTTCTGAGCAGAAGAGTTGTTTTCTTTTTCAAGTAGTGTTCAATCGATTACATGTTAATCAATATTTGATTGATTGGTTTAAGGTTATCAACCACATAGCTTTGTCTAAGTCACTTCCTTTCTTTTTGTCCAAGTTATTCTTTTTTTTTGTTTGTCTAACTCACTTCTTTTTTTCTTTGTAGGTTTCAAAAATATCCCCATTCATAGGTCCGAGAATTATAATTGGTTTAGGAACATATAAAATATTTTTTAAAAATTAATGAAATAATTGCAAAATTACAAAATACAAAGAGTATGTTTAATTAACCCTTAAATAAATTATGACAGTTATTGTATCACGTAATATCTGATAAAATCATGTAATGTAATTTATTTATTTTTTGTTGAGTTTTTTAACAGAAAAGGATGACAAAAATTGCATATACAATAAAAATTGAACTTGAGAAACGTATAAAATATTTTTAAAAAATCAAAGACTAAAATAAAAAGTACAAAGAGTCTGTTTAATTAATCCTTAACTAAATTATCTTATATAAACTAATTTATCTTCGTATATAAGATAATTTAGCATATATGGATCATGATGACTAAGAAGGAGGGATCCAAAAAAAGTTTACCAAGGTGATGAATAGCGACGACTTGGAGAATTAACGGGTCTCATCCCCTAATCAAATCATTATGTCGGTAACATAGTTTATTTTAATCGTGCCCTTAATTAATGAATGTCATGTGATTGGACGCTAATTGACCTTTGAACGAGATATTGGCAGTCAAAAGAGGAATCAAAAAATTAGTTTCTACCTAAACCTATACACTTTATCACCGAAATAGATAACACAACTTTTTCTAAGATTACTGAGCCAAAAAAGAAGATCCAATTAGATAGTCAATTATTTCGATGGCAAGAATGATTCTCGTTTTATAAATACACCATATGGGAAGCACCTTTACAGAAACAATCTACACAATGTTTCTTCATACTTTACCGCTCATATCTCAAACACTTTCTTTGTTCTTCTTCTTCCCTTGTTACTAATTATTAAGCTCATCATTATCACTATCTGGTTCATAGTTTTGACTGCCAATATCCCTTTATAACTCACATGATAGTGATTTTCTGATTCTTTAAACTGTCCACTTGCATGACTACAGTAGTGGTGCTTTTCGTCAATTTCTTCAATGAAAAATTTAAAAGTTTAAACATTAAATAAAAATTTTTAAAATATTGGATAATTTTAAATATATTATACCATTAATCTAATATTAGTTTTAGGAGCTTTAACTTCATCTATTATGCAAATAATTACTTCTTTTCCTCTTATTTTTCTTGACTCTAGCATAACTCTTTCTAAATATATTATATCATTAAATAAGACGTTGGTTGTTAGTACAAAAATCCACTCTTAGCATTTATAAAAACTAAAAAGAGTAAAATTTATTTTACCCGAGACTTATAAAACATTAAGATCGCCCGATACAGCCAAGTACACTTCCCAGAGCAAATTGGTTGACTCTTGGAGTTGTCATGGAGAGTTTAAGAGGAGTCCCAGGCTCCGACTTTAGCATCCTTAAAAGACATCAACAAAGACAGTGTCCGTAGCTCTGGTACTAGAAATAGAGAGACCAGCAACTCGTTGACTATCATCTGTCTTCTTCTTTTAGGATATGGCAGGTGTACATTTTCTTTCTCACCCACTCACCATCACCGCTTCAGTTCTAATCCTGTCTTTTCTGGCCGTCCATATCCTGAGAAGAAAACTAGATAAGAACAGGTTTAAGAGACGGTACCATCCTATAGGTGGCACTGTCTTCAATCAGCTTCTCAACTTCAACAGGTTGCACCATTACATGACAGATCTTGCCAGGAAGCATACAACTTACAGGCTTCTTGGACCTTTCAGAAATGAAGTTTTCACAGCAGATCCAGTTAATGTCGAGTACATGCTCAAAACCAACTTTGAGAATTACCGAAAGGTACCAGCTCTTTTACATTATCCATTCCAACAACAACCTTCCTTTGTTTCATGTCAAGATTTGGTGATATGAAATGTCTTTTGATTCTAATACCATAAAGAGGAAAAAGGGTCTTACTGAATCGGCTTTAATTCTTGTTAAACAGCTAGTGACGCTCGATTTTGTTGTTAAATATTGTTCCTCTCAAAAAGGAAAAAAGGGCATCGAGATTTCTTCTCTGTGAAATCGGTTCTGGTGTACCCATCTTCAGATTGAAATTCAAAACAAAAGCTTGTGATTATCTCTTGGAAAATTCGTGCAGGGAGACCACAATTACATCATTTTAAGAGACTTACTTGGAGATGGCATTTTTGCTGTTGATGGTGACAAATGGCGTCAGCAGAGAAAGGTTGCGAGCTATGAGTTCTCTACAAAGGTATTGAGAGACTTTAGTAGTGTCGTCTTCAAGAAAAATGCGGCTAAGCTTGCTAATATAGTGTCTGAATCTGCAAAATCAAACCAGCCTATGGATATTCAAGTAAGCTCAAGTTTCATTTGAATGTCACCTGCAGAACTTTATGCCTGTTCAAGTCTTAACCCAATCTCTGTAGGATCTATTCTTGAAATCAACTTTGGACTCCATATTCAAAGTGGCTTTCGGAATTGAACTAGATTGCATGTGTGGAACAAATGAAGAAAGCCTCAGATTCAGCCGTGCTTTTGATGATGCAAGTGCAAAGACCCTCTGGCGCTACGTTGATGTTTTGTGGAAGATGAAGAAGCTACTGAATGTTGGTTCAGAAGCTTCACTGAAGCAAGACATCAAACAGATTGACGACTTCGTATATAAACTGATCAATAATAAAATTGAGCTCTTGCGCAACACCAAGGACTATTCCTCTGTGAGTGAGTGAGTGTTCTTGTTTGATTCTGATTAATCTCGAAACACATTAGTTTACTATCAATTTTTGTTCTATGAGTAATGCAGATTAAGAAAGATGATATTTTGTCAAGATCTTATATAGGGTCCAATAGATGTAGAGATGACTGAGCATGTATACTTAGGAAAATGATTTATGTCCTTAAGAAAATCTCGAAGGTTTTTAAGGACATTTGTCTTGTACCTTGGCCAATAGAGCGAGGTCTGCTAGAAGAAGACTTGATTTTTAGAGTAGATTGCTCCAGTATGTGCTGTGCGGTATGGTCAATGGAGAATAAAGAAGCATTGGCAAATTGCTTTTCTAATAGACATCTATGTTACATATGTCTATAAGACACCAATTATTTATGTATGGATGATGAGATTCCATTGATACAGAGCCAATTCCAATAGAATTATTAGAAGGTTCTATTGGCATGCATCTAGTAGGAATTGAACCTACGGATTCGTCAATTATGAGTTGGGTGCTTTAATAACTCAGTTATGGATGCTCAGTGGGGATCCTTGTATATGGTGAATAACCAAATTCTAATTGAAATGAAATCTTTAGGATAAATTAATCCAATTTAGGAAGAATTAATCAACATCAATTTAATTATTGGATTTTCGAATTTAGAGAGATTAAGAATTTTCACTATTTCTTAGATTTCATGAACCTAATTCAATCTAGTGAGATCTTTAATTCATATTTTTTCCATCAAGAATGTTTTATAAAACTCTTACACTCTTGAATTTGGAATATCCTACTTTCACACAATTCACAAACTTCAACAAGCACTCAATATTTCACGATCAAGAGTTTAGTACTATTTATAGTATTGGTCTTTATATATCATATTAACAATTGAAAGATGGTCGAAAGAAAAAATCTCTATTTGATGGGGCTTTTTCTTGTACCTATGAATCCCATTGGACCCAAAAATTATACATTGGAAGAACCCTTTGGATCTTCCAATATCAATAGGTTGATTGTTTCACTCCTGTGTCTTTTAAAAGGAAAAAAGATCTCTGAGAGTTATTTTCTGAATATGAAAGAGAGTACTTGGGTTCTCCTAATAACTAAAAAGTGTATCATGTCTTAATTTGATTGGGATTCACGGTGGTGGAGGATCTGAAAAAGAGGGATTCTAGTTGTAAGATATTTAATGAAATTGTTATTGAAATTGAAATCTCATTCAAAGAGAAAGATATCAAATGTTTGGAGTTTTTTATTGTATATTATATGGATGATCCGATTTGCAAAGACTATGATTGGTAATTGTTTGATCGTCTTTCGCTGAAGATGGCGAAACATTGTCAATTTGAATTGGGGATAGCTATATGAAATCTTAGTTAAAGACTGAATCTATTATCTTATGTTTTCTTTTCGTGAAAAAAATCCCAATTGAAATATAGAGGTTCTTCAAATAATAAAGAGTTGACTCAACTATTCAATCAAATGATATTGAACATGTTTCCCGTCTCTTCTTCAGAAAGAAGTGGGTTATTTCTTTACAAAATTGTGTTCAATTTCATACGTGTCAATTATGTCAAGATTTTTTATTATTTGGGGAATAATTCGCACGAATAAGATTTTTTGAGGAACATATTAAGAGACAATTACATTTGGTTAGACAATGTGTGATTGGTAAACAAGGATTGATTTTTTATGAATATATCTTCAAATATTCAATATGATTAAACATGATCTATTTTCGTTCAAGAAAGGGATTCTATAAAGGGATCTTTTGATCAAAGATCATTTTGATTCCATTGGTAATGAGGATTCGGAATATCACACATTGATCAATCAAAGAAAGATTCAACAACTAAAACTAAAAGAAAAATCAATTTTTTGGGATCCTTCATTTCTTCAAACAGAACGAATAGAGATAAAATCAAATCAATTCCCTAAATGTGCTTTTGGATATTCCTCAGTGTCCCGCTATTCATAGAAGGTGAGAAGGAGATGAATAATTATCTGCTTTTGAAGAAATTGAAGAATTTCTTAGAATCGTACAAGATCCATTCATTCTTTTTTCTCTAATAGATGGTTAGATGTTTATCTGGATTCGAATCCCATTGAGAGGTCCACTAGTGATCAGAAATTGTTGAAGAAAGAAAACGATGTTTCTTTTGTCCCTGTTAGGCGATTAGAAAAGAAACAAATAGTTAATATATTCAAGATAATTACATATTTACAAAATTTTGTCTCAATTTATCCTATTTCATTATATTCGAGATATGATATAATTCTGAAGGATAAACCAGATATAGACAATTCTGATAAGATTTTTTTAAAATAAAAATCTATTTTTTGATTAATTTAATCTATTCCATGATTGAAACAGGGGTAGGTACCCATTTCATGAGCATTTATAATGAACAGAGATTTCAAGAAATAGTAGATCTATTCATTCTATCAATGACTAAGCCAAGTCTAGTTTATTATAAGGGATTTGCCTTTTTATTGATTCTTACGAATTGGACTAAAAACAATTCTTGAATTGGGTATTCAACTCCAAGGATGAATCGAAAAAGAAATCTTTATTGGGTTTACCTCCTATTTTTTATGAAAAGAATGAATCTTTTTATCGAAAGATTAAAAAAAGGGTCCAGATCTCCTGCAGGAATGATTTGAAAAATCCAAAACAAAAAAGAGTGGTATTTGTTAGCAACAACATAATAGAGGTAGTCAATCAATATCAATTGATCTGAAATTTGAGTCAAATCCAATATAGCACCTATGGGTATATTGGAATAATTATTTTAATGAATAGATCTTATCGTAACTTTGAATATGAAATTTAAAGAGATCAAATAGGAAATGATACTCTGAATAATAGAACTATAATGAAATATAAGATCAACCAATGTTTATAGAATTTGAAACAGAGTCAAAAGAAATGATTTTATCCTCTCTTTTTTTCTCGAACCAAGAGATCCATGAATTGGGATCCTAATGCATATAGATACAAATGGTGTAATAAGAGTAAGAATTCATTTATGAGTAATAGAGTCGTTAAAAGTAGTGTTCAACCAATTTCATTCAATATTTGATTGATTGATCTGAAGTTATTGACAAAAAAGATTTGACTAAGTCAGTTTCTTTTTTTTGTCCAAGTTATTTCTTTTTTTGTCTAATTCACTTCCTTTTTTTCTTTGTGAGTTTTGAGAATATCCCCATTCATAAGTTTGAGATTATCTTTTCATTTGAAAAAATGGAAACCATTCTTATTAAATGATCATGATACCTGAAAAAAATTGAAATTTTGGATCAATGAAAGAATAATAATGTTCAATAAGATACCAAGTGGATGATTGTCTCATTCCATACTAGAAATAATCGCAAAATTTTTTTTGATAACTCGAATTCCTATTTCTCAATGATATCGCACAAGCAAGACAATTTGTTGAATCCCGTGAAATCATTTCATAGAAGTTCATTAATATCTTTTTTTTATAAAACAAATTGATAATATCTTCTTTTTATAAAACAAATTGGCTTTGATTCTTGAATAATCTACATCACTTCTGCTTTTATTATAACAAAAGATTCCCTTAACAGAAACAAAAGAGTCCCTTTTTATGTGAAAAACTCTGGTATCAAAAATTATAATTTCAAGTATGAACAATTCTTCAATATCTTGTTCATTCACAACAAATATTTTCACTGTGGGGCGATTAAAAAAAACATGATTTTTTGAGTGAGAGACACTATTTTACCGATCGAGGTATCTAACATAGTCATACCTAAACATTAGTTGGCGAAGGCTGAGTCCAAAGATAGCAATGCTTCAAGTACCGTGATTGCTATGAATCTGATTTATGTTATTCGATTACATTCAACAAACATTAGTCTATCGAAGCAAGATAGATGAATACAAAGGCAAACACAGAAATCATAATAATTTTGTATCATAATGCGGTTTTTCCTTCTCAATCTCAAAAATACATGCTGTCAATTTCATCTATTCGACTGCACTTTTCACTAAGTTCCAGACTCTGTTAAGTGTGTCCAATCATGAATCAGAGGGTTTAGCGATATACAAAAGGAAAGAAATGGGAGCAAAAGTTCTGTTAATTTTCATTTTCACTGTAGTTTTTCCCAGTCGTCAACAACATGAAACAAATATAGTTCCTTACCCGCATAACACACTGCAAAATTACAATGATGGTATTGAAGTCACAGGAGGAGGAAGTTCAAGCCCAGGTCTTGATTTCCATCCTTTGCGGTTCCTATAAGCCTCAACAGCTTGTAAACGAAGCCTCTCTTTAGAAGCATCATGCAAGTTCCGAACCTAGACAAATCATATGAAAATAGAAATGTCAAAAAACTCGTTTTAAGATGCAGCACATGGTTAATCTTTCATGGCTCCAATAAGACCAAAAAGTTACCTTTGGCACGGCAGTCAGTTTTGGCGGAGCTTGGACCACATCTCCGAATTTTACCTGCTCACGTCCGGGAAAGTCTATACCTGTTCCCAATTCAGATTTATTGTGCTTCTTCTTCTTCGCTTCTAGATACCTACATATGCGAGGTCGGCACAAAAAGTTTGTATCAGAGTTTTAGCAGTAGCACCTAAAACCAATATCCTTACATAGTCAGCTACTGCAAACCAATATTCCTGACTAGTCAGTTATCCAAGAAACGGACTAAATAATTGGTATATCCATCCAGTTAAAGAAACTTGATATTACTAGACCAACATCACCAACGAACAGCATAAAGTATATCACCAGTCAATGGCTAAGAGGAAAAGCTTTCCACGAGAAAAAAGTACATGATCCAGTTAAAATGCACAATTTCCAATTTTTAAATTTCATATCTTTGACTAAAAACAACATTCCTGATACTAAGCTGATACGTAAGTTGCAAAATATGTCATGGAATAAAGGTTGTTGGATAAGTACTTCTTTTTACGCTGGCTTCTTTTCTCACTTGTTCTTGACTTCCCTACAATTGTTTCAAAGCGAAGATCTTCTGCTTGCTTTCTCTTTCTCTTCTTCTTCTTCTTCTTCTTCTCCTCGTCCCCCATATTGGGCGCACTCTTATCATCATCATCACTGTCTGAATGTGAAGGAGCTGGGAGAAGATGGACATCACCTTCACTATTAACTTCAGACTCATTTAGATCATCCTTTCGAATGCGTCTCTGTACAAAACCATTCTAACAATAAGAAGAAAAAACAAAATCAGATTATACAGATAAACAAAACAATATATGTCAATTTTCAAACTAGAGATGTGATACATATAAAAACACTATAAAATAGGTATAATAGGTGTTCAAATGTTATTAATCATGAGAGTGATATAAATTGATGTATTTTAATACTTGACAACAATAACAACATTCTAGTAAAAGTGCCACTTATTGCAGGATTGGGAAAGTCCGAAAGAATGCAATCTTATCTCTAACTGGTAGAGAGGCTGTTTTTGAAAGTATTAGTTTCCGAATGTATTCTAATACTTGAAGAGTTATTAATCAACAATAAGCGTATTTCCATTTTCTCTGATTTCTCTCTTCTCTGCTTTGTCTCTAGCATTTCTTATTTTCTAAACTCCACTTTCTTGTATTCTTTTTCTTCTTCTCTTAATTCTTGATACAATAATCTCAAAACCCATTTTGATCGTAATAAGATGACTCTTAGTTCAGGTGTACCAGGTGAAAACCCAACCCTAAACCTAAACATCCAAATTTAAAAGAGAAAAGAGAAAACAATAAGACATAGAGACCTTTGCTTTCTCAGCATCACCTTCTACTGTTTTTCTCTTCTTCTCGGGATCGACAGTGTCTAATAACACAAACAATTTCGAAGTAAGCAACACTGAAACAGATATTACTACACCCAAAAAAGTGAGAGAGAGAGGGAGAGGGAGAGGGAGAATACCATTATCGGGACGAGCATTGAAAGACATGATCTTGCGGAGTTTGGTGGGAAGAGCGTCGACTTTAGAGAAATCAGGCGGCGGCGGAAGGCGGTTGTCGCCTCCATGGGCCGCTCTGTAATTCTTCTCTCTTCTTCTCCTTCCTTTTCCTCCCATAATTTTTAATTTCTTTTTAACGGTTCATAACGGAACACACCTTATACTACCTCCAGCATGACCAAAGTCAAAACCAATGTCTTTGACCAGACCAGTTTGGTTTCACCGGCCCGCGATCAGTTTAATACAACCTACGCCCGTGTCCGCGGAACAATATTGGACATATCAACTTGACCTTTCTAGTAGAGTTACCGAAGGTTGGTCTAGGCCGGCTCGATCTAGGGTGGCAATGCTCGACAGCTTCTCTTAGAGCTTAATCTCAGTCTAGTCTAATTTTTATTTTTAAATTAAAAATAAAAAATAACATCATTTTTTATATAGTTATTAAATTTCAGGTCGAGTCAAATCAGGTCTAATCAGTTCAAGCTTAAACTTAATTTAAGGCTCAATTGTTTAAAAATCAAGCCCAAGATTCGATCAATTTGGGCTTGACCCATTAACCTCAAGTTTAACCTCAAATATCATCCATAACACTATTCCATTTGAAGTTAATAGTACAATTTTAACTTTGACCTCTTTAGTGGAGTCGGTAGGGTTGATCTAAATGGATCCTATCCAATTTGAATTCAAAGTTCAAATCTAACTTAAACATACTTTAAGTTTAAAGGCTAACTTGAAGTTCGGTCCCAAATTTTGAAAGACCGAACTCTTGCCACCAAAGTGGCATTTGATGCAAATTGAACGAGTTAAAATATCGTGATTCAAATCGAGTTAAATTTTAAATTAGACTCAAATTATTGTTTGAATTGAGTTAACGAGTAGTTTAATTATTAAATATATAATTATTATAATCTTACATAAAAAGCATCAAATATATAAGATTAATAATTATTCAAAATTTAAATTCTTTAAAATCAAATTTATCAATAACTCAATGAAATGTGTTAAGGTTGAAAAAGAAAAAGAAAATATATTATATATTGTATTTTTTAAATTTATTTTAATAGTTAACCTTTTAAAATTTTTAATTTGTGTCTAAAACTTTTAAAAATTAGAAGACTTAAAGATTATTTATATTTACATTTTATTGATATGATTAATATTATAAATTAAAGACTGACATTTACACATAAATTTTAATTATCAAATAAATGAATATATTTTAAATAAATTATCATTAATGCATTTGTTATAAAAAAGTTCAAAAATCATATTAATAAAAATAAAAAGTTATATTTTTAAATATTTATTTTTACGTTATTTTATTGGTTGTGACAATAAAATATTTTTAAACAATATTTATATTAAATTATTTTGTTTCTAAAAATTTATAAAGTTAATTGAAAAATTTAAAAGTTAGACAATTAAATAAAAAATTTAATAACTTTTTAATTTATCATCAAAAAATAATAATTTTAACTTAAAAAGTCTCTAACGATGGACCCCACAACCATGTGCCCCACTTCCAGGAATCTCGCCATGCATCTTCCACACCCCTCGCTCGTTGGCTGTTTAGCTTTACATAATATCGACCCCCGCTTCACTTATTCCAAAAGTCAAGCAGAATCCAGACAGCCTCCCGTAGAAGTCGTCGGATCCAACGGCCTGAAATCGCTATGAAACTAGCTAACTCGTTGGCTGTTTCGCTTTACATAATATCG
Organism: Erythroxylum platyclados; assembly: GCA_027563515.1. Lineage (NCBI taxonomy): Eukaryota > Viridiplantae > Streptophyta > Magnoliopsida > Malpighiales > Erythroxylaceae > Erythroxylum > Erythroxylum platyclados. The sequence goes on from JAOQMM010000004.1 coordinate 1,413,260, forward strand.
ATCCCCACTTCACTTGTTTCAAAAGTCAAGCAGAGTCCAGACAGACTCCCGTAAAAGTCGTCCGATCAAACGGCCTGAAATCGCTATGAAACTAGCTAGCCTCCTCCGTCTAATGATCGCTACGGTCCTGATCGCCGCCGCCGCATCGCAAACAAAGCCAACATCCTACGTCAACCACACCGTCGGAGACGACGCAGGTTGGTTCTTTAACTCCTCCACCAACACCCCCGCTACTAACTACACCGCTTGGGCCGCTACTCAAACCTTCAATCTCGGAGACTACCTCAGTAAGCTTGATTAGATTTGCTGAAATTCGTTAGTAATTTATTTTTATGTAGAAATCCAATCGTAACATGCAGGTTTTTTTTTAACATATTCAGTTTTCAAGACAAGCACTAATCAAACGGTGTTCCAAACATACAACGAGACCACATTCAGGAGCTGCCTCGTCGACGACTCCTCGGATAATGATACATTCCAGTACTACGGAGGCAATACAGCGTTCGGCGAAGCGTTGACCATTCCAATCCCGTTAACTATAGTAGGTCCGAATTACTACTTCTCCGACGCAGACGACGGGGATCAGTGTGAAAACGGCTTGGCCTTCGAGATCAAAGTAAACCAAGGCCTCGGCTTGCCGCCTAGCCTGAACCAGCCCCCTCCGCCTCCATACATTGAGCCTCCTGGACCTGATTCTGCTCAGTCGCCGCCGATTAATATAAACGGAGGGTCGGAGACTCCGGTGGCCGGCGGTGGTGCAGTTGCGCACGCGCTTGCCTTTGGACAAGCGCTTCTTTTAACCGTTATTATTGGTCCTATCGTTTTTTAACGCGCCACGTGGCATCTGGTGGTCTTTTCGAATTTATACAGCTATGAGGTGTCGGTTTAAAAGTTTTGACAGTTGTTGTCGGCAAATTGGAGGTTCTTAGGGCGTGTTTGGATGTGGGTTGTCTGATTTCCACGAATAATGATAAGAGATTTTCCAAAGCTTTCTTTTTTAAAAATGAGTTTGTAGGATTTTTTAAATCGTTTATCATATTGATATTATTATAATTCATGACCATTAAGTGCAATACCAAGTATGTCTTGCACGACTTGCCATAAAATAATTGTCTTATACTATTATTGTATATTTTTTGCATTTGTATCTATTAAAATCAGTCTTTTTATTAAATAAAAATAAAGTTGCGTATTATTGAACCTCTCAAATCTTTACGTTTCAGCGAGACTTTTGTTGGGTATTGTTGTTTGTTATTATTGTATGGTCCTTATATCGAAATTATATTAAATTATTAGCATATAATATAAGGTTATTATCTTTTTCTTTGCAAGCCAATATTGCATTAGTGTTTTATATGATAATTTAATGATAATTATTTTATTTAATAAAGATTACATAATTATCTTGATAAGATTATGATAAACAAATATTAATTTTTAAAAATAAAAATATAAAAAACTCACTTTAAAACTTATATCTGAATATTAAATTATAATCTTCAGATTCCTTGTAATTGGATTTTTTAAAAAATAATTATATATTTTAGTTAAATTTTTAATAAATTAAATAATTGAATGAATTAACTATAAAAATTTCAAATTTTATTCAATTTTGTAATATTAAATAAAAATTTAAAAAAGTAGCAATTAAAATCTTCTAACTTTCAAATTTTAATAAAATAATCTAATATTAAGTTTTTCACTAATGTAGATGACGTGGTGAATTACATCAAATTAATATTTTTGTTATGTGATTATCACATATTGTATTTATAGCATATATAAAATTTATTATTTCATAAATTAAAAACATCAAATACCTTAAAACGACATTATTTTCTCTTTAATTGGTAATTTTTATTTATGTATTAACTTGCTTCTAAAATTGATTTCTTGAATTTTTAAGGAAACTCATTTTTCTTGAATAAAATTTATGTTTCCATAAAAAAATTAAATTATTTGATATTTAATTATTCGAACTTCTTGTAATCGGTTCAATTAGGCGGGAGGCGTAAATTAATCCAAAAGGTAACCAAACGGACTGGTATTTCCAAACACCAGAAAATAACTGAAAAAAAGAAAAACGGACAGACTCGTAAATAAAACATAAAACGAAGGAAAAAACTGAAAGTGAGGGAGATGAATGCAAAGTCTGCTTTTTCTCTTTCTTTCCATCTTTGTGGAGGAAATGCTCACAGACCCAACGCCATCATCA
>JAOQMM010000004.1:1467626-1479477 GCA_027563515.1 Erythroxylum platyclados
AAAAAAAAGATAAAGATAAAACATTTATTCGCCCACCACCATCAATTTCGTGGAGGGAAACGTTTTACTCTTGTTTGTGGTGGTCCGATGAAGAGTTCAGTCTCCACGTCCGATAACGGACCACCGTCTTCCTCCGCCAAGCTCTCTCTTCGATCATTAGAGACTCGAAATCGTTCCACCCAATGCTATAACAATGAGTAGAAAATAAAATTAACAAAAACACACATCAATCACCAAGAAGAGGTTACATAATAACCTTTATATAAATATATATATATATATATTAAAAATTATTATTTATTCTCTTATAATTTTATTTAATTATCATTTAAGTTTTTTTTATATTATTAAAAATCTTAAATTTTAATATGACATTGTTAAGAATTTACGTTATAACAAAATAATATTTAAAAGTTAAATGATAATTCTAAACTTAAAAAAAAGTCAAATTACGGCATTTCTATGCAATTAATCCTATTTTTTCAAGGTTTTTGCATGAGAAAATTAAAAAAACAAAAGTGGAAACCATCACCTTTTCATACAGCATTGCATTTTCAGCTACCGTTGCCTTCTCCTAAGATATACACGAACGTAGACACAAATAACAAACACAGACATGCCTGTTAGCTAGCAATTCATCTGCATTGTTTCACTTAGAACAACTCTTTAACAAGGGTTCTATCATCTATGTGAGCAGTTCCAAAACCTAGCTCGGAACAAGGGTTTTAAATTACGGATTGCAGTCAGATTCATTTCAATGTTTTACTATAATTACGTTCGTTTCGTTAGTAATTATCGTAATAACTCGTAAACTACGATATAACCCGTATTTTATAATTTAAGACCTTATGGAATCACAGGATAGAACAAACCGAGTTCTGTAACTCTCAATGTAATTACCTTTTCCCTGAGTTTCTCAATCTGCTCTTTGAACACCTGATTCTGCACATACGAAACAATTACTTAATTAGGCTAAGAGTTTCAGTTTAGGAACTCAATAAGGTAAAACACAAACTTATGATTAATGAGTCTAATTTACCTTTCTAGCTCGGATGTTGCTTACGCTTCTCTCCAGTAGTTGTTCTATCTGCTGTAGTTCCTCAAGTGTACATGAAGCTATACCTTCTCCCAAGAGTTTCCTGAGACATTATAACAACAACAACAATAACAATGAGAGTCCTGCAAAAATACAGGGTTTAAGGAAATTCAATAATATGTAACTTTATTCCTACCAGATAGAGAGGTTGTTTTCGATAGATCCACGTATAACATAAATTAATGATAATACATCTACATAACATAATAAAAAAACTTCCAAATTTAAACTTTCATAATCAGTCTGAATAGAGAGCTAAAGCTAGTAGAATAATGAATTACAAAGTGTTAATTTAAAATAAATCAGTTTAATTAGTATTCAATTTTAACTTATTATCCCGAAATCAATCAAATATCAACTAAACAAGCACATATCCTAACTACCATGTTCTGACCTTTTTGAGGTTTCAAGAAACTCTATCTTCTTCACCATGTCTGCTGTTTCTGAATTCAGTTGCTGCCAAAGTTAACACATTTAATCAGATGTCTGAATGAAACATTCGTTTGATCCCTTTAAGGTTTAATTAAATCCATACCTGCATGTTTTCTTCAGTCAGTTTCTTGTTGGTTGGGTTGTCTTTTAAGTGTCTCCTGTAACGTTCAATCGTGTCCTGCATGCTATATAACCAGAGAACACAGCAAGAAAACCAAAGTACAAAGATCATCACCACCACACAAGGTGAACCAAAAAGCAATGAGAAAACCTAGTTCAGATTACATGTGATATGTAAGAAGAAATATTTCAAACAAAAGTAATTATTGCATGAGTTATGGAACAAGGAAATAATCGAATTCATAATAAAAATAAAAAAATAAGTTAAACTTTAAGTTGAATTTATAACTATACTAAATTAGTTATAACTCTACTAGTTATGAGTAAGGCGGCATATGCAGGACCTCCCTAGATCTCGCGTTTAGCGGGATTTTTTTACAGTGGTCATTATCATTGTATCATTATACTAAATTAGTTATGAAATTGTTAACTCTTAATCTTATGTTGTTAATTAATTGAATACTCTCGATTCACAAATAACTTCGAATCTCAATTATCTAAAATTTATGATTTATATGCATATTGAGAACTCTTTATTGTATAATAACACATTTTTACTTATAGAAGTATGTGCTAAACACATCATGCAAAGTGGCAATATATAGAATTAGCATAAGCTATGACTTAAAAAGATTTCCCAAATTAACAAAGAAAAAATAGAGACTACTCTAATAAGCAGCAAAAGTAAAATAAAAACATCATCCCATTTAAATTTAAGTCTTTGGAGAAAAACTATATATCAAAATAGACGGTGAAAAAATAGTTTGATTTATCCGTCAAAAAGACAGAGTATGTCAACTGGTTGGTTGAATAATTTTTTTTCGACCTTGTCGTCAATTTACTAAATTGTTTATTAATCAATCTTATTGTTTGGTTTATCAAATAATTTTTTTAGACTCTTATCACTTTGATTTATCAATTAATTTGTAGACTATTCAACTGCATATTTTTCTTATTTCAAATCAAAAAGTTTACATATGTAACTTCAGTATCCAAGACAGATTCCAAAAGTACTCTCTATGCTTCTTCTTAGTAACCATCTCATCACCATCATGAACTCGTACTAATCTTCAATGGAAGAACTTAATGTTTCAGTTGTAAATCACTGAGAGAATCAGCAACTTTTATTAGAAAAAGTACACTCTTTGTAGGGTAAACCTACAGCCATTGGTGTACCAAAGCCAAATATAATAGCAACCCACTAACCAAAGAAACCTAAACTCCTTGTAATAGCTTTAAACTAGCTAACTAAGGTTTGAGTTAAGCCTTATCGTTGAACTTGTGAAGATGGCTTTACATGTAGAATGTTGTATGAACAATTCCAAATCCCAGTAATGTTAGGGGTTTCTTAGGTATCAGTAAGAGAATCTCTAAGTTTTGATCTAACTAGGAATAAGATCTGTCTGAACTAGTTTGTGTTTATTCTGTGTCCGTACGAGAGAGACTCGAGAGAGGTCATTCACATAACCCTAAGAGTGCAAGAACCTTAAATTAAAGGATCGATATAACTAAGTACAGAATTTAATTGTTCCATGGTAACATCATACCTGGAGTTTGAGAATTCATAGAGCCTCCCTCTTGGAGAGAAGATGATAAGAGCAATCTCAGCGTCGCAAAGAACTGAGAGCTCAAAGGCCTTCTTGAGGAGACCATTTCTACGCTTGGAGAAGGTGACCTGCCTGCTTGTTGCGTTCTCTATACGCCTCATTTGAGTCTTTCCTCTCACCATTCTCTCGATCTCTAAAGCCTGAACACAAAGAAGCCACAATTTATTGATTCTCTTGAATCAAAAAGTCATAATAAAAGAAACAGCTCTCGAGTCGTGAACTCAGAAAAATCTTACAAAGATAGCAAGCTCCCAGAAGGGTTTTTAAGTTAAAAGAGAGCAATCACAGATTGATAAAACCCCGTTGATGAAGCAATGTCCTCCTGGATTGATTAAACAGCAAGTGATTTTTTACCGTGATTGAAGTGAAGAAAAGCAGACGACCAGAACCTGGAAAAGAGAAGAAGAAGAAAGCATACTAAGAGTGCAAGAATCAGATAAAAACAAAACAAAACAAAACAAAACCCCTGTGCTAAAGAAATCTGAGCTTGAAAACCTACAAGCATGAGGAGATCTCACAAAAGATTAACTCTTTTGAGGCTGATTGATTCAGACAGACACCAAAAAACATAACAGGAAGATTTAGAACTCTTAACAGCTTCTTACCAGTAGCTTTTGTAAGAATCTTACCAAATAGGCAAAACCCAGAAAGCCAGTGATGAACAAGGATGGGCACAAGTAGGTATCAAAAGAAGAACAGGAAAGAGAAGAACTCAGAAATGGAGAAACATACTAATTGAAGTCCTCGCAAGTTTTGCTTGATTCTCACTTCTTTTTATCACAAAATTAAAAAAAAAACCTACCTTTCCTTATTTATCTATATTATTATTCCTTCAGTACCTATATAAAGAAACAAAAAATATGCATAAAATGTACAAAACCTCATCTTTTTCTTATTTTGGTAAAACCAAAAAAGGAAAAGTAGTAAAAAATAGTAATAAAATAAAATAAATGACACTTTTATGTTTTTAAAAACTTTGTTTAACTCTTACCTTCTTTTGGTTCTTTGTTAATGAAAAAGGGTCCCACCTTTTAAACAAAAAACACACACACACACACACAAATTGTAGAAGGGTCCCACCTTTTAAACAAAAAAAACACACAAATTGTAGAAGTGATATCTAAGAAAAGTACAAGTAACATTTAGATTCCCTTACTTATCTTCTTTCTTTACTTCTCGTTTTGTTTTGGGTCAATTTTGTTATGATAGGGTTGCGTGTTTTTTATGGGAAAAAAAAGTTTGTTTATTTACTTATATATACAATAAGTACGTATATATATTGATTAATTTAAAAATACTTTATACTTTAAAATTATTATTAAAATATTAAAAATAATTATTTTATTGAGTTTTAATCATAAAATAATTGTACATAATTTAATATTTTATGTTAAGATAATCTAGTAAAAAGTTTTAATATAATATTACAACATACTTTTAAAATTAATTTATACATTATAAAATATTTTGTAAAATAATTATATAAAAAGATCATAACTCAACATTCCAAAAAAGTTTTAAATAAATTTTTATTATTATCTTCAGTGTTACTTTATATCAAAACAAGATAACGATATGAATTTATTTAAACTTTTAGCGAAATATAAAAGTGAAAATTACAATTTAATTAATATTTAAAAAATTATTTCTAATATCACATTAATGTCTAGTAAATTCAAATTGTTTAATTATAAAACTAGAAAATTACCAATGATACCATAAAGCATATCTTCGTAAGAGCTTCTATATAACTTAAACAATATTATAAGTCTAATATTTTTGATGCACATAATCTTTATACAAGATAAGAGCATAGCATACTTGTATCTAACATAAGTAAATTTATTTTATAAGATTTAAAATCATATTTACGCTATTTTAAAAATGTTCCTATATAATTTGTAATTATAAATAATAATAAAAATAAAAAATTTTTAAAGAAAAAATATTAAGAGGAAACAGTTATATTCTTACATCTTTTTATTTTCATGTTAGGATAAAAAAAAATGATTGGAGAGAAATAGACTCGCTAGCTAGGTTAGATAGATAGGTGCTAAACAGCAACAGGTGAAAAGGGGAGAGAGAGAGAGAGAGAGTGGGGTCAGTGATGATGGAAGTATAGTACAATGTTAGAAAGAAGTCACTATCCGTCCGTACACACCAAGGGTTTTGAGTCGTGACTTCTTCTGCTTTGCACTCACTAACTCAATTCCCTTCACGTGGGAAGTGGGTCCCATTCGCTTCTCCCTTCGCTTTCCTCTTCTGGACATTCATGCGTATAAATCGTCTTCTTTGTTAGTTAGAGGTAAGTATGGTTTCATCCTTGGACCTTTCCCAGCCAGCTGTAAGATAGCGCTCGCAGTTAGTTCTGCGTTAGTTTATACTCGGGTTTAGTCTCTGACTTTTATAGTCAAAATGACATCATTTTATTAAAAATATCTTCATTTAATTAAAAATAATATTATTTTTTTAATTTAAAAAATTAGATCTAACTTTGGCCTAGGGTCAGGCTTGACTCGGCCTATTCCATCCCTACAAGTCAATAAGATTTTTATTGAATATTATTATTATTGTTGCACATTCATGTATATTAGATAACTAGGAATTATGAATCGCTTCATTTAATCTGATCTAATCTAAAATTAATATAAACAATTCAAATTAAGTTTAGACCTTTTAAAAATATTGTTTAATTTCGAGTTAAGTTGGAATTTGAATTACTTGATTTGACTCGGTTTGAAAATTTAAAATTTTTAATTAAATAATATCATTTTTATTTATAAAAAATAAATACATATATTAAATTGAACTTGACCCATGCTTGATTGGATTTAAACTCGAGTAGGCTTCAAGTCATCTCGGACTTAAGACCAAGTCTGACCCAACTAATTATCAAGCCTATTAAAAATGAAAATTAAATTCGAATTTGATCTAATTCAATTTGAGACTTGGCTTGAATAGTTTAATCTTTTATTCAAAATAAATTTAAGATCAAAGTAATGTTGTTTTAAAAAAATTATTTAAGATGATATTATTTTAAGCAATTCAATATTATCTTCACATATAAATAATTTAAAAGATAGTTGGTAGAGACATTAAACTTATAAATATTAATTTAATTTAATATATTAATTGGCTTTAAATCATTATTCACTAAATGATTTATTTAAAACAAGTTAATTATGAAAATAATAATTTTTAAATTCTATGGTTGTATAAAAAAGAAGAAGAACCAGCTTAAAAAGATTGAAAGTGAGATTCTTAAAGACTCATTATTATTGATTTGATATATCAATTACTACATTAAATACATGTAGTTTGGCTGTACTTAGTGTTTACTTGTATTAGTTATTGATATTTATTTTATAATTAATGAATTATTTATTCCATTTGTACGATTTATTGAAGATTAGATATTTTTTGCTTGATATTATTTACATTACGAAAAATATTATTAGTTAAATATTAACTTATATTATTTTTAATTTAAGTTAAATATTGAAATATCTTCTTTAACTTTCAACTTCAAGATATATGTTTATAAATTTAATTTATTTTAAATTAATTAGGATACTAAGTTTTAATTGATTGTGAAATAACTAAAATTCTTGTTTTATAAAAATATCTTTAAATTGGTTTTAATTTGTAAAATTGTGGATAACTTTTTTTCTTATCATAAATAAAAAAGCATTCTGAGACTTTATTATTTATATAAATTTTTTATTTAAATAATATTTTAAAAATCTATCATTATCAAAACTATAACCTTAAATCAAGTTTTTAATTTTTGAAAATTTGACTAAATATTAAGTCACATTACTTTTAATTAAACAATCATAATAAGTTAAGTGAATATTAATTAATAAGAATTTAATAATATTTTAAAATTCAGTTAATTTATAATTTATCCAAGTCATTTTGATAGTGTTGAATTTTTCTGTAATATTGTCAAATATTTTAATGATTTAAAATGCAATTTGATGTCTTTATCATATAATATTAATGTTTTAAAAATTAAACTAAAAGTTAAAATTGTAAGATAAAGGTTTAAATAGTTCAACTAGTACTAGACTATCGTAAAATTACCTAAAGATTTAATAAAATTAAAGAATTTAAAAATGATTAAAAGAGACTGTCCTAACATAGAAGAGTTTAAATTTTAATTAAAAAAGTGTTAAATGAAAATTAATTAATTAATTAAAGTTTATAAAAATTTATTAATTTATAAAATTATTAATTAATAAATTTATCAATTTTTAATAATAAAAATTATTAAAATAAATTAAAATTAAAATTTTGAACTATAAAATTGACAGATTTTCAATGGTTGTATAAAATAAAGATTCGCGCGTGTACAGCCGACACACGTGCGTTTATTCTGTTTTATGCATACTTGATAAGGTTGTTCTTTTTATGGACGTTTACCAATTTAGTCCAATATTAACTGGGACGGGTACGATGGGCTGCCTCGCGGGGACCACAGCTCGTGCTGCATCATTTCCTGATCCGACGGCTCAGATGCGAGATAGTGACATCCCAGGTCTACGTCACTGCCTAGAATTTGATGACGTCACTCAGAAGGGTTTAATTTTCAAAGATTGCCACTTGCAACCGTCGGTCGGTTGGGTCAAATCATCGGAGGCAGAAATTTGGAATCCTCCAATAGAAAGTTGTTTAGTCTTTTTCTATTAGAGGAAGAGATGATAAAAGACACGTTTATAAATTTTGTTTATTATATATACAAAAAAAAAAGTTAAGATTATACGGAATTCTTTTTTTTAATATTTATAAAGAAGTTATTTTCGTTATTTAAATATGATCATAAAAGAGCAACTTTTATCGATTAATTCAAAATTCTTCTTCATTTATATATATATATATATATATATTCTGAAATTATAAAGAGATTAGGAGAACATAATTTTAAAATAAAGTTAAGAATATTAACTTTTTCTTTAGTTTAAAAAATTTTATAAAAATTTCTTAACCTCAATTGAAAAATAATTTTTAACTTTCAATTTTTTATTTTGTTAGATTTTGTTTAAAAAATAATGAAGAAAAAATACGATGATTCAACAAAACTCTTAAAATTAAACTAAACTAATTAAATATAACTAAAATTAATAATTTAAGTTAAATTTATTTAATGTAAGTCAAATTTAAGAAATAAGATAAGCTATTATATTACTAACATTTAATTAGTTAATATTTAATGTTCACATAATATAATTTTTGTTATTATTTTTAATCGAAATCTAAGAAAATAATTTTTATAAAAACTAAAAATTAAAATATCATTTTTTTAAAATTTCTTAAAATATAAAAAAGTGCTTATTTCTTTTATCTTTTAAAATAATTTATTATAATTTTTAAAAAAGATTAATTAAATTATAAGAGAAATTGGTGTTGTGATTATGAATTTATAAAGTATAAACAATCTCTTATTTTCGTCAACTGATTCGGCGTTGAGCCGTTGACTCATATTTTTGACATGGAGAACAGTAACAAAATTTTTTCCACTTGTTTAATATGAAAGGAGAGATACTAATGATTCAGCCTACCAGGCTTTAAGACGTTTCACATTAGGGATAGTACTTTCGTCCTTGCGTGTATTTGGCTGAGATGTCGGGTCGCGGGCTAAGATCCCTTAGCCCATTATGTGGCCTATTTTTAATGTATAAAATGACACTATTTTTTTAAAAATTTTTTTAAAAAAATAACATGGATAGGTTGAGCTAACCCATTAGCCAATCGGATTATAGGTACGGCTCGATTCAGCCCATTACCATCCCTATTTTAGATTCTCTCTGAGACCATAGTTCACAATCTTTATTCTTTAGGTCTCGGTTGTAACTAATAACGAAATAATATGGAAAAAAAGAATGAAAATAAAAAGTAAGAAACGGAATAAAAATAGAATTATAGATTGTACGTGTTTAATATGCAAGAATTAGTAATGAAATTATAAAAGCTAATAATTATATTTTTATTTAATATCAAATATTAAGAATAGTAATGATATTTTTTTACTTATTTTTGAATAATGTTACCAATACCATTACATAGTTACTATCAAATTTAATTCTAATATAATACAGTATCATTTAATATCATTTCAAATAATTTTTTAAAATTATAAAGTAATTTTTAAAAATTTTAAAATTGTAAATAATCCTTTAATATATAAATTTTTTATTTTACTTAAATCATATCTTAAGAAATTATAATAATATAAATTAAATATAACAAATATTTTTATTTTTATTAATATTATTTTCAATTAAAATAAATTTAATTTCAAATATTATTTTTACATATTTTAAAAGGTATTGTAATATTTTCATATGTACATATTAAAAAATATATATTATTAATATAAATATATAAATTTAAAAAATATTAATTATGATCATAATAAACTAATATAATTAGTTATATAATTTATAATCACTTTGTAGATTACAAACTAATACCAGAGTCCGATACGAAATTTTTGGGTTTAAATAATTACCTGTTAGATGGTCATGATCCCTTTTCATAAGTTCATAGATTAATTTAGGTCAATAGATCACAAATTCAATTGTCCTTGCATAGACTAGGATTGATTTTCTTACAAGGGATTTGAGTGTTTACTTAGTAAATTCCTAATTTCACTTAATGGCTAATTGAAAACTCAAAATTTCAAAGCCCAAGAAAGCTGAAGACAACTTGTACTTGAGGAACTCATTTCCTATGATTAGATTAATATGGAAAACTAATAATGGTAAAACCATTGTTACAAAATTAGCTCACAGTCACATATCAAAGCGGTAATGTCAAAAAAGAAAACCCTCTTACCGCTCTTGATCAATCTATTTCTCTACGAATTAGAAGACCAACTTTCAGGAGGAACATGTTTGTACAAACAACACCAGTCCCTGAGTATGCACAAGAACCACTCACAATCATATAAACCTTTCTTCATCAAACTGTATGTACTCACCAGCTTTGGTATTATGATGAGTCCTTTCGCAACAAAGCTGAAAACAGTGCTATTAGCAGAGGGTTCTTTCTCAGGCAATATACAAAATTATCCTTGCCGACGCTTCCGTCACCGTCACCGTCAAACAAATTGAAGAGCTCGTGCACCTGAGAGTAAACAAATGTGGGTTTGGTTCAGATTTGCGGTTCATATGTCCATTTCTGTTATTAGGCCAAAGATCTTAGATAATCAAATGACCTAATCTGGTCTAACAACACGTTGATGTGTATTGGACAAATTAGCTTATGTTATACACAAACTAAAATTATGTTTCTCCACAGATTGATGTGATGACCTGAAGGATATAAAACACAGGTAAAGAACGGTTACCTCATCCTTATCCAAGTCCGGAATTGATAGTCTAAGGCCGTCCCCAAACTGACGTAAAACCAAATATCAAACAAGAATGAAAGTCAAAACTCGTAAACAAACATCAAACTATAAATATCAAAAGGGGGAGAGAACGTACTTCTTGCTCTGAAATTTGATAATGCTCCCTGGTACTGCATTTATGGAACGCCAGTTCACAGGCTTGTAAGAATAGTGGCAGGTTCATAACGTGAGCTGATCCATATAGGAACTGCAAGGAAGAAACAAGGTCTAAAGCTTGCCAATGTCCATGGTAAAAGGACACCAACCAAAATCTATACGAAGCATGAATTCCTTGTACAGGTACCAAAAGCATAACATACAGTTTTGAGTAAGCACACATATGCTAGCAAGTCCACACACGATTTACGCAGGCATGTGTGGATCTAGATTCAAAGGGAAGAAAGATGATTACTTGCTTGAATGTGATTGTTCCACTCCTCTCCACATCAATGAACCTGAAAACCTGCAAAACACAAAAAAAATGTAAAAGATTGGACTTGAACTGTTCTCCATCCTAATGCAAAGGAAGTAACAAGATACAGTACAGGACAGCAAAACCAAAAAGGTAAAATGGGAGAGAGTAGATCAAAGCAGAAGATCAAGATTTCCTGAAATAACTAACCTCCTCTGAAAGGTGGCAAGGCCTCAGTTTCAGAGCCCTTAAAAAGTTGCCATATCTAACTCGACCACTGTGTATAGAAGAAATGAGTCACAACCACTGCTTTTATAATTATTTTAAAACCACAAACCGAAAACGAGCAAATTAAGAACTTCACACCAAGAATTACAATTTCGTTATAGGATTTGCCACTAGCTCTTCACTAGAGGGATAAACATGACAAGCACAAATTGCTAAAAGCTCTCCAGCTAAATGAAAAACCAAGAACTTCCTTTTATTCATGTACCTGTAATCTGGATTCATAGAGAGAAACCTGTCCAAGAAATCCACAGCTTCCAAGCTGTTCATGTGGAATAACTGACATGAAAAACAACCCAATCATTTCCGTAGATAAAACATAGTAACGTCTAGTCATATGTCACTATCACACAGCACTCTCTCTCTACCACACAGACACACAGACAGGAACACACATCCGGGTGTACAAACGCACGCAAAGCATTTCAATTTAGAAACATACCTCTTCCACCTTAGCCATTTCAACCATAAAACTTGAGGGATTCTCCTGCAAAGTTATTTTCATT
>JAOQMM010000004.1:1491694-1504784 GCA_027563515.1 Erythroxylum platyclados
AGTGACAGAAGAAGTGTGCTCTTCAATATAGCTTCAGGAACTTCCATGGCTTGCCCTCATGTTAGTGGTTTAGCTTCACTACTCAAGTCTGCACACAGAGATTGGTCGCCAGCAGCAATAAAATCAGCATTGATGACCACAAGTTACACACTAGACAAGAGAAATGTTCCAATTTCAGATGTTGGATCTAACAGTTCTGCTTCTGCAACACCTTTTGGTTTTGGTTCAGGCCATGTTGATCCAGAGAGTGCTTCAGATCCAGGTCTAATATACGACATTACCACAGAGGACTACCTCAGCTATTTGTGTAGCCTGAACTATACATCTTCCCAAGTAGCTCTGGTGTCCAGAAAAAGTTTCAACTGTCCAAAACGTCACCAACCTGGTGACTTGAATTACCCTTCTTTTGCTGTGATTCTTCCAGGTAACGCTAAAAAACCAACCTTCAAGTACAAGAGAACCGTGACAAACGTTGGGATGCCTAAAAGTACTTACGTGGTACAAGTTGAGGAGCCTGATGGCGTATCTGTCACTCCAGAGCCTAAGACTTTGAGGTTTAGTAAACTGGGACAGAAACTGAGTTACAGTGTGAACTTTGTCGGATTGGTGCAAAAAGATACAAGAGGGGTCTCCTCTTTTGGGTCCATCGTTTGGGTGTCAGGAAAGTATAAAGTGAGAAGTCCAATAGCTGTAACTTGGGAATAATTTTGGGATAAGTGCAATTTAAGCTGGAAAGTTTTGAACTTTGATGGGAGAAAAACCAAAACCAACTTATTGATTGTTCTAAGCACAAACCAGAGGAGAGAACATGTTGCTTTAGATGTTTCCTCAGTGTTACTACGTGTAATAATTGCTTTAGATGTTTCCTCAGTGTTAAGTTCTACGTGTAATGATTTAAAACCACTTGAAGCTTAAACTTTCATTGTTAGAACTAAAAGGGTTCGTCTCCATCCACTTGCCATCTGGCTCATGCAACGTGATTCCTAATTTCATATTTAATATCAAAAATGCGAATTAAATTGGATTGAAATTCGTTCTCAGGTGATTCAAATCCATTACCGTAAATGTTTTTTTGGAAAAATTAAGGATTAAACCGTTATATCCGGGTACAAAGAAGGTGATGAAGTCCTGAAAAGTCCTGAAAATTTCTCTCTCTTGTTCTTCATGGATAAGTTTTAACAGAAGCCGTTCCACATTCAGGAAATTGCTAAAGGTAACAGCTTTTTGATTGTTCCTCTGCAAACCCTTTGTGAAATTTGTTTCGTATCTTTTCTAATCACTAAGATGTCTTGATGTTTCCCAGAAATCCGGTGATTTTTGGTTTACTGTTCTTCCGTTCCTTGAAAGATGGGAACTTTTGATAGCAAGAAACAATCTTTGTTGTCTTTGCTGCATGTTCTGTGTCATTGATGAGTACAAATCTTTCATTCAATTACCATTATAAGAACTATCAAAAGGATTTACTGTTTGATCGTTAGATGGATAATCGTGGTTCATCGTCTTCATTCCCTTACAACAATCCATATCCATACCCGTACTATTATAATCCTCCTCCTACACAGAATCATTCATATCCACCTTCCTATTCAAATCCAAATTATGCATATGGTTATCCCCAAACGTACCCTTCACCTTATACGTATCCACATGCATATGTTTATCCCCAAATGTACCCTTCTCCTTATATGTACCCGCCACCTGGATATACGGCGGTGCCACCGCCATTGACTCCGATGACAAACCCCCCAGACCCTTTACACTCTCAAGGCAATCCTTCACCTTCACATTCCACATCCCAGTACCCTCATGAGCATCAACCACAAGAATACCCATCCAATGGCAGTAACATGGCACAAGTGCCCTCCAGGTGTAATGGTTTTGCCAGTCATCATAGAAAAGATATTCCCGATATTGAGTCCGCTTCAGAAACGTATTTGCACTTATCTTTAGATGATCACTCAAGTAATGTGCAATCGGATGATCATGACAAACCTTCTGCACCCGCATCTCCAACAGCTCCTTCGGTTCTGTCAATGCCTGATTCTCCTTCCAGCTATCAGAATGAAAGTCCAGTGTTTTATGGTTGTCCTAATAACTCCTTTCCGAGCAATTGGAAAGAGCCATTTTTGGACCGCATTGATTCATCTGGACATTATATTTCTTCTGCTCATTCCCATTCGGTTTCGTTTGATGGGTACCAGAATTATCAGAATAGGCAGCTTGTACTGTTTCAGAATAATAAAGTGTCTTTGAAGGTTTTGCTCTTACATGGGGTCTTGGATATCTGGGTCTATGATGCCATGAACCTTCCCAACATGGACATGTTCCACAAGACCTTGGGCGATATGTTTATCAGTTTCCCTGCAAAAGTTGATGGGAAAATAATCCATAAGATCACTAGTGATCCCTATGTTACAATTTCTGTTGGGGGTTCTGTAACTGGGAGAACATTTGTGATCAGCAATAGTGAAAATCCTATTTGGATGCAACATTTTAATGTTCTTGTTGCTCATCATGCTGCTGAAGTGCGCTTTGATGTCAAGGACAGCGATGTTGTGGGATCACAATTGATAGGCTTTGTGGCAATTCCTGTCGAACAAATATACTCCGGTGCTAGAGTAGAAGGATTCTACCCTATCTTAAACACCAGTGGAAAACCATGTAAGCCTGGAGCTCTCTTGAGAATTTCAATTCAGTACATTGCAATGGAGAGCTTGAGGAGTTACCATCTAGGTGTGGGTGCTGATCCTGACTTGCCTGGTGTGCCAAACACATATTTTCCCCTTAGGAAGGGTGGAAAAGTGACTCTTTATCAAGATGCACATGTTCCAGATGGGTGCCTTCCAACTTTGAAACTTGACAATGGGATGTCTTATGTTCATGAAAAATGCTGGTCCGACATCTTTGACACCATACGTCATGCTAAACGTCTGGTTTACATTACTGGTTGGTCAGTGTGGCACCAGGTTAGACTGGTAAGGGATGCTGGTCACCCATCAGGTGTCACCCTTGGTGATCTTCTAAGGTCCAAGTCCCAGGAGGGAGTAAGAGTGCTGCTTCTTGTTTGGGACGATCCTACTTCTAGGAGCATTTTGGGATATAAAACAGTAAGAAGCATACTTGTTTCCATATTTAATTACAGTGGATTGAAAGTGGGTTACTTTGATGTCTTGTATCTAGAAAACGAGCTTCAGTTTACTGATTCAGACATATCACTCAGAGGCCTCTTTGCAATCACTAATGCAGGATGGATTCATGGCAACACACGACGAAGAAACACGCCGGTTCTTTAAGGGTTCATCCGTGAAAGTGCTTCTTTGTCCTCGCATTGCTGGAAAAAGACATAGCTGGGCCAAGCAAACGGTGTGGTAATCTGTTCAGAAAAGAAAATTTGTTCTATGTGTTCAAATTTTTTCCTCCACAAACCAATTTCATGAATAAGACCTCACAAGATGTAACTAGAGCAGTAATATTATAAGATATAAAGATCCATGGCTGAATTATATAGGTTTTTTTCGGTCAGGTTATCAATTGAGTGCTAAAAGCTACACATGATTCACCTTACACCATAATCTTTTTTAGTAGAAACACAAGTGTGTGGGATGGACTTACTACCGCTTTGACTACTATTTTTATTTCCTTTCTGCCAAAACTCCAGCATCATTGGTTTCTGCTTGAACATTATCAGCAAATGCTTACCAGTTGCTACCTCTTGGGTGATCAAGATACTTCTCTTTACCACTTTCTGTTTCCTGTCATGTTAAAAGGAACAATATATGTAGTTTGTGTAGGGGTAACTATTTTCTTTATTTCTTACAGAGAGTGACAAATTTTTGGAAGCACTATCCTGCTCTTGTAAATCATGTTTCAGTTAATAGTTTCTATATGACCTGTATTATCAATATTTACTACCACACATGTCCGGAAGATAGTTCTTTCTCTCCAACTTGCTGTTTCCTGCGCTGATAAAAAGCAGAAAATTCTTTTAAACCATTAATGAAAACAATGCAACTTATTATCCACCAAAAGCTTTCCTTCCAATTTTGTTGAGTATGAACTATAAGTTTCCTTGTTCTTATTCACCAGGAAGTTGGAACTATCTACACACATCACCAAAAAACTGTTATTGTAGATGCTGATGCTGGGAACAAGAGAAGAAAAATCATTGCTTTTGTTGGTGGACTTGATTTATGTGATGGAAGATATGACACTCCACACCATCCCATTTTTAGGACCCTTCAAACATTGCATAAAGATGACTACCACAATCCTAATTACGTTGTAAGCTTTTAATTTTACGTACTTGTTCTTCGGAATTGTAAATAGATATGCATCAGAAACAAACACTTACTTGCAACATTCACTTTTAAAGGGAAGCAGAAGCGACATTTTCCGTTATAGATGAGGTTTCGGTAACGTAATTTGTGGAATTTTAGCAGTAGTTAAAGTGATATATTTATTAATAGAGTTTTAGGAACTAGTTGAAGTACTTGCTCCTCTTATCAATCGTGTAATCATGTAAAATTGACTAAGCAGGGCAGTAATGTTGGTTGTCCGAGGGAACCCTGGCATGACTTGCACTGCAAAATCGATGGTCCAGCAGCA
This sequence comes from Erythroxylum platyclados, assembly GCA_027563515.1. NCBI lineage: Eukaryota > Viridiplantae > Streptophyta > Magnoliopsida > Malpighiales > Erythroxylaceae > Erythroxylum > Erythroxylum platyclados. The sequence continues at coordinate 1,496,300 of JAOQMM010000004.1, forward strand.
TATGATGTTCTAACCAATTTTGAGGAGCGCTGGCTCAAGGCTGCAAAACCTCATGGGATTAAAAAGTTTAAAAAGTTATATGATGATTCTTTGCTCAGGTTAGAAAGACTTCCAGATGTTTTAGGTCTACTTGATGTTCCTGTTCTTAGCGAGGAAGAAGACCCTCAAGCTTGGCATGTTCAGGTGTGGGTGATACTGATAGTTTTTGGTTTTAGTTTTACTTGATTCTGCTGGGAAAATAGAGAAAAGCTGGAATTTGCCTTGATGTTAGCTTGTTTGTTCTGGCTTACAAATGGAATGAATTCATTTCCTTCTGGGGTTCAAACTTGCAGATTTTTCGATCAATTGATTCAAATTCTGTTAAAGGCTTCCCTAAGGATCCAAAGGAAGGCACAGCCAAGGTGAGTGAACAGTTTATAACTTAAGTTGTTCCTGTTAAAGAGAATCAGTGCGTTTCAGACACTGTATATATATTTGCTCAAGCTGATGAAATTTTTGTTGTGACAGCATCTTGCCTGCGGGAAAAACGTACTTATCGACATGAGCATACATACAGCATATGTGAAGGCCATTCGATCTGCGCAACACTTCATTTATATAGAAAACCAGTACTTCATTGGCTCCTCCTACAATTGGGGTTCACATAGAGATATAGGTAATGAGCTCCTTTTGTTTCTTCAACGATCCTGTTAAGAGGTGTTACTGCAAGGGTGTTACTTCAACTTTGCATTAGAGCTGGTTCTGATCCTGTCGAGTTGGAAAAACCTGTGGTTGAGATCTTATCTGAGGATTTCTCCACTTCTGTTAACAAAATGGTCTTAACCCTTATTTCTTACATATAGAAGATAAGACAGCAATTAGGAAACAAAAGGCTAAATAAGAAATAGTCTATAAGCTTTAGTGCTTACTCCCCGTTAGCTTCTATGGTTGTAAATCTATGCTTCCTGACTCGCTTCTACATCAGAACATAGTTCGAGTGCTTCTTTTCCAAAAGAAAAGATTCAATAAAAGAATTCTGTTCTTGGTTAAACTAGACATTATGTAAATATCCATCATTGTATTGAACCAAAGAAAACTTTTCTCCTCCATTCGTTGCAGGTGCTGATAACTTGATTCCAATGGAAATTGCACTAAAGATTGCTGATAAAATCAGAGCACATGAAAGATTTGCTGCATACATCATAATCCCAATGTGGCCAGAGGGAGCTCCAACTGGTGCAGCTACTCAAAGGATTCTATATTGGCAGGTGAGCCTGAGTGTAACTTAAAGCTATGGTTAATCCTTCATGGACATGTACCTTCTCTTCATTTGAAGTTTCACTAATATGATGGTGGATCTGAATGCATCTATTCACTACTATGTTCCAAAAGATGATAAGAGGAATTAGTTAACTGGAAAATTATGATCTGCTGCAGCATAAAACTATGCAAATGATGTACCAGACAATATACAAGGCTTTAATAGAAGTTGGCCTTGAGGAAGCATTCTCACCACAAGATTTTCTGAACTTTTTCTGTCTTGGCAATCGTGAGGCCCCTGATCCATATGAAACTCCAGATGTGTCAAGCCCCACTGCTGCAAACACTCCACAGGTATATATTTATCCCTCCAGGAAATTATTATTTTTAGCTATCAATTTTTTGCAGGACTAGTTCGAGATAAAAATGAGCAAAATGTAAAGACATCTTCAAGGAGTTCTGTTTTTACAATGAAAAATGGCACTCTTTTCATGCCTCTATGATATAACCTTGTGTTTTGTCAAGTTGGAAACTTGATGGCAGTGGCTGGTGATTCAAACATTGCGTTGTTTCCTAAGTTTAAGTCTCTCTATTTTTGGTGTGTCCAGACACTTAGCAAGAAAAGCCGAAGATTCATGGTTTACGTCCACTCGAAAGGGATGATAGTTGATGATGAGTACGTAATAATAGGGTCTGCAAACATAAATCAGCGTTCCATGGAAGGCACAAGAGACACTGAGATTGCAATGGGTGCTTATCAACCCTGTAATACCTGGGCCAAAAAGCAATCTAATCCACAGGGACAGGTAAAGCTGAGTAGAGAGATTTGTTTTGAACAAGGAATTTCAGCCATCTCCACTGCTATTGAGACAATTTCTATTTCTGTGCAAACTGTGTCTTATAGATATATGGATATCGTATGTCCCTCTGGGCAGAGCATATGGGGCATCTTGATGAATGCTTTGAAGAACCAGAGTCTCTTGAGTGTGTTAATAAAGTCAGATTGATGGGGGAGAAGAATTTGAAACAGTTCTTATCTGATGAAGTAACAGAGATGACCGGGCACCTGCTTAAATATCCTGTTGAAGTTGATCGAAAAGGGAAAGTGAGGTCTATTCCAGGATGTGAAAGTTTCCCTGATATGGGAGGAAATATACTTGGCACATTTATTGGCATTCAAGAGAATCTAACAATCTGATTAAACTTGTCATTTTCAGTTTTTACCATAGAATAGAATGACTTGCATGATGACCACATACACTTCTGAAACTCAGGTTTCCTGTACCAGTGAGTAATCTGATTCTAATAAATGTTGTTATATCAAATGAACCGGCCACTGAGTGTTACCTGTCCCTTCTCTTTCAATGCTCATCACTATGTCAGTTGCCAAAGGACAGCTTGTACAGCCAAATCAACCAGTCACAACCAACTCAAAATAGCGAAATCAAATTGTTCAAGCTCATCTAAGAGATCAGTACAAGTGATAATGTTAAGAAAGTTGGATCCTTTTAAGGGCAATTCACAAGCTTTGCTCTTCGGGTAGTTTCATCTACTTCCACCCGTAGGCCAAGACCAGCAATTTCAGGCACATTAACAGTACCTTGAAGTTCCAATTCTGCGACCACCTTGTGATTTTCTACGTTACCTTCCAAAACATTCCTTACAGCCCATATAGCCCACTCCTTTAGAAATGGGTTATCTTCATCTATAACACAATGCTGTAACAGCAGAAGAATTCCATTCTTCTCTCTGATCTCATCCTGCACATGTTTCATTCGATATGCACAATTACCAATGAGTGAAACAATGTCTCTTCGGAATCCTTTATAAGGACAGACTTTAGAGCAGCTGAAACTAGCTGCTGCTTCTTGATTCTCACTTTGTGTCATAGCTTTTCTGATTATAGCAGGAGGCTCGAGGTCACGAAGAAGACCTAAAAGCAATTCAAGTAGTCCAGCTGAGACAAGCGCAACAGCAACATTCTCAGAGTTTACCAAATGTTCATCCTGACAACATATGTCTCTTAAAATATTGAGTGAATATCCAAGAACATCAATGGAAGCCAATCCTGTTGGAAGGCCGGATTTGACTCTGCAATCAAATTTGACAACTTCAACAGATCTCTTGAATACTTCAAAAACATACAAGGCCAAATCTTTTGAAACTTCTATCTCCCTGATTCGCTCACTCAGGATTTCTGATACCACACTCAAATGATAAGCTTGTTCTGGTGAAAAATAATCAGCGTTCTGATTAACATCTCCACAGTTTTCAGAGTCACCAGTCTGGGAAAACAACGAGAAGATTTGAGGAAAGTACGCTTCCTCCAGACAAATCCTTGAAAGAAGCAACTTCAACCAATCTTCTTTAAAACCAACTGGTAGAAAGAGCAAGACCCGAACAAACAATCATAAATACAATTTAGACAGAACCAAAGTCCAATTCAATGTAAAAAAAGAAAAACCAAAGCTTTACCAGCAGATGATGTTCTAACAACTGCAGCCAAAACAGGCAGTCCTTGATCTCCACAAAGCTCTGCAATCAATTCAGGTGCTCCATTACAGCAAGTATAGATTATCATACAGAGAGGATCACAAGTCCCCTGACTTGGGATTTTCCCAAGCTCAATAAACTCATTAGGAAATAAACAACCCCAGATAGCTCTCTGATGTTCCTCACCAGCCAGAGAAACATTAGCGAAAACTTGCAATCCAGTTCGACTAATCCCATGATCAGAATCAGAATCAGAAGCAAGCCTTATAGACCTCAAGACGTCACAAAGTATACCAACCCCATTGCAGAAAAGAAAAGAATTTTGATTGACCATTTCACCAGCACAAAGATTTCTTAGAAGCTTAAAACAGAGTTCAATGTACTGGTGGCAAAAAGGGTATGGAAGATATCGGGTAACCTCCAGAACGGCAGGCAGAATATTCCTGGAGGCGAGGTCTAAGCGACCATCAGTAGTTCTAGAAACAGCTATAAGAATTTCTAGGGTTTGTTTCATGTTATTTGATTTTGAAGCCCTAAACAATGGTTCCAAGAAATCTTTTTGTGGCAAAAGCTGTATCACTGCTGAATCATCCATAGCTTATCGTCAGGCCCTCTCAAACTTGCGAAAGTTGATGTCTTGTCAGACTTGAGTGAAACTAATGAATTTCTTGTCTTCAGAGTCAATAACCAAGAAGGTGAGAAGAAAAGAAAAGATTTCATACTGTTCATGTCAATAAAGGTTTAAGAAAAAATTTATAAAAATTTATATATTTTTATTTATACATATTTATTTATATTTCATATTATCATTATTTTATATTATATGTTAGATATATCTGTTTCGAACTCTCTAAACCGTATATCAGTAAAATTTTCGCTGAATAATGTTGTTATTGTATGAAGCAAAACTGATCCAATCCGGGTCCTGATTAACAGGTTAAATCTGATTCTGAGTGAGTTCAACAGTTTAAATTGGAATTTAGCAAAATTTTAATAAAGACTTTTTTTTGTTCTCACATTACCTTAATATTTTCAAAAATTGCCTTAAGGTTTATAAGGTCCCTCTTTATGCTTATATGCTTCCATAAGTGAGAAATCTCTTGCAGATTCAGCAACCAAGCCACATCAAAATCATCTCTTGTTCTTTCCCCAGAAACAAAACAGATAATCTCTTTGGAGGCATACTAAGGAGCAGAAACTATTATCGAATTCAGACACAACATAATACTAAAGATTTATCGAATTGCTGTTCTAAAAGTAACAGTAGGAACAATTTCTTTAATACAGCAGGGATTTGTCATTTTCTCCCAAACCATTCTCAACTTCCGTCGATCTTTTGCTTTCATTCAATTTGCCAAGGCATCAGAAACTTGAGACAATCATTTGATCCCAGATTTCAGGAGTACAGAGTGACGAGGTAGACGTCCAAACTATTCATACAATGTGGGGGGTTTATTTATGAGCAACCACAGGCATTAGGGAGCAGGACTTCTTGTGGTATCCATGGTCACGAACCCGACATGTATGTGTACCGAGTTTGAGCCCCGACAAGAAGCTCAACAAATTTAGCTGCAGAAACACTGGTGAATGAATAAAGTAATCCAGCTTGCCTCAAGCTATGGATATTATGTGGAAAAGAAACTAAAACAAACCTGTTAGAAGGCCAACTAGAGGAATTGGCTCCAGAACTTTTTCTGCAACTTCCAGTCTTTGCCTGTCACGATTAGCAAGCTTAGATTTTCTCTAGATTCCTAGTATTGGAAGAAGATAAGATATCAAGGATGCAACCAGGTGAAGGCATTCATACCTCGTGTACTTGCTAAAGAATGGATCTCTCATGAGATAAAGGGCCCATAGCAATTTTCTTCTTTTCAACTGATCAAAAATGTATCAAATCCATTAAGCTCAAATCCATCATTCAATGGTTTATTAGCTCCAGCAACGATTACTCTTCAGTAGAGTCAAGAGTGCCTTATTCACTCAGAGTTCGTAAGACAGATATTTAGAATCTGGCAAATTAAATCTATGCAAGATTCATACCTCGTCCTGTTCGGGATCCGTAAGATGAAACAATTGCTCTTTTCCACCAAGTCTTGATTTCGTAACCAGTGACAAAAGTCCCATGCTAACAAAGTCCACACCCAGAGAAAGAAACCAAGGAATCCATGACCGAATTGCATATTTTCGAATAAAGAGGACATAAATCAGAGGTCTCGTGACAAAGAGCAACTCTCCAACAAGGAATAACACCCCATAAACCCCTTTCTCGGACACTAACTTAGAAAGCGTGGGCCTCTCAATAACTGAAGCTGTAAAGACATAATTGAAAATCTTAATGCTCAGCCATTAATTGTAATCAATTAAAAACTGAGGGAAATAATTACATGGAGGCTCCATAATTGCATGTTGGTGCTGAACCCTGCGCAACCATACTGGGTCAGAAACCATCATTGCATTTTCTCCAAACCTGTTCAATGCAGACAATGCCCTCCCTTCCAGATTCCATGGATTCTGTCCATTAAAAGGTTTCAAACCAGGTTCACCGTGGGTTCTAGGCTTTGTCCCAGCATTATGCTGAGAACTTGGAAAACCTGGATGCTGCTCAGTATTTGGTGTTTCCCCACCATGAAGAAGCATCTTGTATCCACTGTTCCGGAATAAAGCCAACCTAACCAATACCCTAAATTATAGGAATATGAAATGTTAAACAATGTCATTATCAGACTCGCCTCCAAACTGAATGTCAAGCTAATAGATGCAGCTTACTTGGTTGCTTCTGAGACAGCAATAAAATTCCATTTCTTATCATGGCCACAGTAATGTTCTGCAACAACTTCAACTAATGTCTCCAAATCCTTTATTGCAGATATGCACAATGTATATGGGAAAGAATGAGGCTCTGCAAAGCCCCTGTGCTTTCGAGTTGGTGTTGTATCAATTATATGTTCATTGATGGCCGTGATTATACCCAAGATTGCAGTTACTGCAGATGATAATCAAATTGATAAGTGAAGCACAACATTTAAAACAATGAAAAATCAACAGAAATGACAAGTAAAATCTCGATATGCATCAACCAAAAAATTCCAGGAGTTTCGACCCAAAATAGGAAGCAAAAATGAAATAAGATCAGAAAGCTTCTTATTTACCAAGCCTAACAAAATAACACTACATTGACATAAACCTCACAGCCTTTTCGCATGCTAGCATTCATTCAAAATTGAAGCAAAAGGAGACCACAATTTATTTTATACATCATTTCATTCTCTTTCTTCTACTCAATTTTCTGGATTACTTAACCATGAAAATAAAGGCCCAGTGTTAATAAGCTGATAAGCAAGTAAGTAAATGTTACCAAAGTTTCACAAAACCTGCTTCTGGTCCTATCTCAGAAGAAGAAAACCGCTCAGGAAGAAGCCATGTCAATCCCTGTCCATATGTTCATGTCAGACCAACATTATACATACTATTAAAGCCAGCCACTACCTAATTCAACAGTAAAATTTTCATATTTCAAACAAATATATGCCGTGAAGGTTCGTCTTCCTGTCTAGTACATGAACCAGCTTACGTATGAATAAGCAAAGACTCCAGAGCATTGGTGCACTCACTTCTTAGGATTATCCAAAAACAGTTAAAAGGAACTAAAAGCAAGTAAATATCCACAAGAAGACAAAGACCAGTCCTTTCTAGGATTATCCAACTAGTCCTAAGCAAACCCAGAAGAGCCAAAACTACCAGAAACTCAGTGATCTGGACCAGATTACACCAAGAATCACATGGCAGAAAGAAAAAAGAAAATTGAGAAGTTCGAGGGCTTACATTTGCGAGGGATTCAAGAGAGTGCACATAATCCTTATTGATTCTAACCCATCTCTTATATGCTTCCATGGCTTCCAAATCTCAATCAAAAACCAGAAAAAAAACAAATCAAATATAGACTCAGCTTCACAGTTCACTGAATTCAAACACAGCAATGAAGCACCCACGAGTCAACTCTATGGTTTATGGGAAACAGAACCCAGAAGATAAAATTACAGGAAACGCAAAGCCCTAGCATCAAAAATCGAACTTTAAATAGGCATACTGAAACATGACTCGACCAATAGAAGGAAAGAGGCAAAAATAGCTGAAAGAATAAATATTTTGTCTTCTTTTTTTGCTATTTTCGGAATTTAATCTCTACCGTCCATCGTGCCCTGAAATTGATATATTATTAGCAGATAATATCTACACCTACGAACAGGTCGAAAGAGACACGACAATGCCTACGACGTCGTTTAGATGCAGGTTAAACCCGCGTTTTTAACAGCCGTTCTCGAGTTTCAAAGCTCCATTAGAGCATCATAGTTCTAGGGTTTTGGATTTCTGCAGGAACAGAGAACATGCAACTTACTCTTGAATTCGGGTAAGAATTTTGATTACCTCTTAATTTTCAAGGGTTTTTCTTTCTCGTAATAAGGTAGAAACTTTACACTTACATCTCAAAACCGATCCGAGCACTGCAACAATTTGAAATCTTTCCAATTTGTTTGTGCTCTAATTTGCATGTACTTAATTGTGTTGGTGTTGAATTGATTGATATGTAGTTGGTGGTTCAATTATCAAAAGCATATTAACCAAATGGTTTGGGTTTTTCTAAGTGCTCAAAGACCTGTTCTTGTTCTTAAAATGAACTAGTTTTCTGCTATTGTTCTTGAACTCGAGTTGTTGGAGTAGCAACAGCAATTTTCACCAGCAGAACTTTATTTTC
>JAOQMM010000004.1:1520476-1533380 GCA_027563515.1 Erythroxylum platyclados
GTGAGTAAGCTGTTGTTATAGATGGAAATGCAGAAGATCTCAATCTTAAATAGTTTGAGGCACTAAATACAATTCATGGTACCAAATATTTGTTTAAGCTATAGGACAAATTAATGTCTGACATAGGGTGGACGGAGTTTTTTGATTTGCTTCAGAGAATGGCAATTATAACTTAACTGTACATGTTCTTCTACAGGTTGATGCAGCTATTGTTGCATTCAAGTTGAAGCAAGTTGAAGATTATCCATCAGTCTCCTCTGTTAAAAGCTTCTTCTCAATGGTTGTTTTCCTTAACAAGCTTTAGCTCCATTAAGTTCAGGAATGGTAGCTTTAACTTAGTCATACTCATCAAACAAACTTACACATATAGGTGAATTCTGCGTTTAACGGGAAACGGAAGATGTTGCGAAGATCTCTTCAACACATTAGCACATCCCTTGAGATTGAAAAAGCTCTTGAATTTGCAGGTCTTTCAGCCACAGTAAGGACACTCCTCCAAGTTAATTGCCTCCAAATTGTTACATAATTTCTGAAATTCTCTTTTCATGAGTGAATTTAATTCCTCCCCATTGATCTTTTGCAGTCAAGACCAGAGGAGCTTACTTTGGATGACTTTGTTCAGTTGCACAATTCAATTGGGAGATAATGGTATTGTGGCCATTGAATCTCTATCAGAAAAACCCTAAACCCTAATCCCTAAAGATTGCTCGTGGAATCTAGCATTTGGATACTTCTATAGGTCTCCTGTCATGAGGCATTGTATAGAAGACGAAGAAGAAGATATATATTCCCTAAGCATAATGGTGAAAGTGACAATTTGTATATAAATATAGATAAGCTAAATACACCAATCCCAGAACTTGGGGTTGTCTTCTGCAATTTTCTACAATGATTTGTTCAGAAATGAAACTGATAGATGAGAGTCAAAGCTCTGGATTTGGTGGTATGAGGATCAAATACCTTCACTGCTTCATCAGTCAACATCTTCTCCGACGACGGAGAAAGCTGCCGCTTTGGCCTCTTGTTCTTGATAAAGCATCCTCTCATCTTCTCTTCCACTTCCTCTACTCTCTCAACCATCTTCACCTTTGAATTCCCTTCACAACCCTCTTCCTCCTCCTCGGCAATTTGCATTGCTTCGCTCTCGGTGGCCGATGACATGGAGTTCTCAGGCGGCGGAGATGTAGGGACTTGGATGTGAGGAAGTAAAGAGGACACCCGGTGCTCTGCTTGGCGAAGACATGATAGGATTTGGAGAAGAAGAAGGTCGTTAGGGTTAGTGGTGGGTTGGAGTTGTTTGGCCATGAAAGTCGCTTCTTCTAAGGAGGCTATCAATTCCCCAAACACCACCACTGGCGGTGGTTGTGGCAGCGGCTCGGCGGAGTCGTGCATTTCCTTTTTATGACTAATAAGAAAGAGACTAATACGAATATAGTTATAGCACATTTTATCTCACATGATCATATTATCATTATAAACTATTATGTAAAATAAAAAATAACCTTGAAGCGGAGATGGCAACAGAGCGCCCAGTCTCAAGTTAACATAGAAGTTCCGGGTTGACAGAATTTTGGGCTTCATTTTCTAAAAAAATCGCACTTCAGGATAAACTCAGGCACCGGCTATATGTAAGAATCGACCTTATAATCAAAATAATGTCGTTTTATTTATTTTTTTAATTAAAAAATTAAATCTAATCAAGTTAGGTTTGGTCTCGAGTCCAATCCGGCCTTAGGTTGGAGTTGAGTCTTAGCAACAATAGCTCGGCCTAACTTATTATCATCCCTACTTCAAAGATTTTTTTTCTCTTTTTAGGTGTAGGTATATTAAATAAAAATTTTAATGTTTTAATAATTGAAGTAAATGAAGAGATTTATATAAATGATGTCTATGTCTTTAATTTTATTTTGTTAAAGTTTTGGTAAATAAGTATGATATATTAATTAAATAAAAAACAATTCATGATAATTTAATTAAAATATATAATAACTTTTAATTAATGGTATTCTAAAATGTGCTTATAAAAAAATTAAATACACTTTTTCTTGTTAATAAGCTCATGTTTCATTTCTTGCATCGTTTTGGCTAGCAAAGTTTGAATTACTACGTATTCGAAGTTAATAAATTAATTTTTAATTAATTAAATTTATATTCAATTTTAATTTTAATATAAAATAATTAAAAACATTTAATAATTAAAAAATTTAATCAATTTAATCAATTCAACCATCAAACTATAAGTTGATTAACTCTTAATTCGATTTTTAATTTTTTGGCTCAATTTAATTTAATAATTTTTATAATTAAAAATCAATCAATTTGTTAATTAATCGTTCAGTTTTATAAATTAATTAATTTTTATTTAACAATTACCTTTTTCAATTAAACTTCAAATTTTCAATAGCTAAAAACAATCTCCTTTAATTATATTGCAAAACTTTTAATTTTATTCAATCTTTAACTGATTTTGTGACGGTTTAATATTGATTAAATATTTAAACATTAAACTATTTATCTTATTGGTTTAATTTCTGATCCGATTTTTAAAACCTTAATAGATCGGACAAATTCAGATTAACTTAATATGAAATCAACGATCCAAATCCGGTTTAACCAAGTTCAAATTAAACTTTGAGTCTTAACAAAAGTTTCAAGATACCCAACCTATTGATTAGTCACTTACAAGCTCAGTACTCGGCTTGAGTTAATTTGAAGTGAACAGGTTAGGTCAAGCTTCGAACTAGATTCAGGCTTGAGGGTTTGAATGCCCCTCCCCTTCCCCAAGCACACACAAAAGAAGAAAAGACTAGATCAATCAAAATAACGTTGTTTTAAACAACTTCCTCAAACCAACTCTTGCCCTGCTCATTGCCGTGTCTAGCCACTTATATACAGAGACTTAATTAAGGAGAAGACTCAGATGAGGGATGAAGGAGACGATTATGCTTAAATTGGTGTTAGGTCTGATCCCTAAACCTTTAACATCCGGAGATAGTCATCTATTATTGACATTGCAGATGATCGATAACCAGAACCAAAGAGATTATAGTGGTTCAGGTAATGGTATAACAGATAAAGTTCTTTCCTCTTGTCAAACCCTGGTTGTTTAGGCATCACCTGCCAAATAACACGAGAACAGAAAATGAAGGTAGTATCTACCAAAAAATGGATTTGATTGAATTGGAAATTTGTTATATACCCGTTGCTCGATTTTTAAGGGTGTAATCATACCTGGAAATAAGCATTGTAGAAAGATCCTCCAAAGCTGGCACACCAAGACATTCCAAATTCAGCTTCACTATGTCCATCTGCAAAGGCAAACAGAGTTTAAGCAACAAACCAGCAGACAAAATCTGGAGAAACTGAGTTGCAGAAATCCAAGCAAACATTGGGAACAAAGCACCAGGACAGAACATATCTACACTGAAAATGAAAAAAGAAAAAAACTGGGAAAGCAGGGGCAAGAACAAAAGAAGTATCGAAAGCAAGATCAGGCCACCATCCACTTGCTTGTACTTGTAGCTTGGATGTGTCACATATGTAATCACTAGCACAAACATCTTTATACTATACGATGATCCAACAATCAAACAAATTAAAAACTCACAATAACAGGCTGGGTCAAGGATAACCGGTTCTCCGTTCTTATCATAGGTGATATTCCCGCTCCATAAGTCTCCATGAAGCAAGCATGGTTCTATAACAATGTTCTCGAAAAGTGGTGCCATGTGCTTCACCAGTTTTTTCCCTGCAAACAATATATCACATAAATAAAAGCAGAAAATATGAACTAATCTATGATTGGCATTTCATGTTGTTAGAAGGATATGAAGCTAAAGTTAAGCAGCATGCAGCTATAAACACTGTGATTGAATAGTTCCTCTTTTATTCAAAAGATCAAACCTTCATAAGATGCTATTTACTTTATCGCTTAATCCGATTATCTTACCACAAAGCAAGTTAAGTTCCTATATCCAGCCGCTTGCATTATAACTGTACCAATTGGGTCTGTGGCTATAATTATAAATGCTATACTTTCAAGTTCACAACCCGGTTTTCAAATCCTCAAAGTACAACTACAGAAACTGAAGAATATGAGTGATGAATAAAAATAAATTGAACCTTTTTCATAAATGGTTGAATCACCGTACTGATCCAACGCCAACTTCAGTTGGTAACCCAATCTATGCTCTCCATAAAACTGAATCCAATCTGATGTCCATGTATTTATCTGTGGAGTACTACAAGTTTGCAGATGACTCACTAGAAGTCCGTATAACCTTTTACTCGTTAAGATGTGCACAAGAAAATCTACAAGAAACAGAAAAATGATAATATTCCCAGATTTATTCACCTGCCACAGGTGTTATCAACGTCAAAACCAAACCCCTTTTGAGATTTCCCAGCTCTATGCATTTCAGCAAGCTTCCTCCCTAGAGTGGACTAAAGATGGAAAAGAAAAGAACATATCAAGAAACCAAATAACAAAGATTTAACGGTAAACTAACAATCAATCTCAAAAAAGTTTCTGCAGAACTCACTTGATTGCCTCTCGATGCTCCAAATTCGATAAATTCCATGATGATATATGATCCACCCATGGGCAGAGGCCCAACCTACAATTATGGTTAACAAGAAGTTACTCACTCAGGCTTCTCTTACCCTAAGACACAACAACAGGAAACAGACTAAGAAAAAGCAACTCTCGAGTACAAATTACACTAATCTCTCACCTTAAACGGCTTAGGTACACGAATTGTTCCAGTTTCATACATAGCACCTAGTCCAAGAGCCTCTCCTTCAAACATGGATGGTCCAATACTCCTAACCCAAAACCCACAAACCAAAACCTCAAATTCCTTTTACACATACATAGAAACTAAAAATAAGCTACTAAACCAGAAGAGTACGGTATCAATAATACCTATTGGTTTTCACAAAGAACGACCCAGCATCAGTGTCGTAACGGTTTGCAAGGCTGATGCAACCTCCACCAACAGAGCTAATCCTGGTAATCTGGGTCGCTTTTCCTTCAGATAAAATCCATTCACGAACTGGGTCCTCACTCATTGCAGTAACTTTCGAGTGCCCAATACACAATCCATTCAACTCAGTGGATTATAAACATAAAAGAAAACTTGCAAATGTTTCGCTTTCATTCTACATAATTACCTGTAAATGTCTTCCGTTTGGTGAAGCTAAGTCGAGGAAGAGAAGGAAAACAAAAGCTGTGAGACAGCATTCCCACGTGTGCCACCGCCATTATCTATTTTATGTGTGTGTACAGCAAACTATACAGAAGATTCGAGGTCAAAGGTAGTTGGAACAGTTTAACATACACTAAGGATAGTGGTATCCCAGGCCCAGCCCAGGATTAGACTACACTTGCTCCTGTCAACAGTAACATCATCTCCAAACAGGTTAAATCATTAGAGACGACACAACGACGACGTTTTGGGCCATGGTATAGATATTAATGTCCAATAATGATTTTAACGCTATAGTTTGTATAAAAAAATTAAAAATTTGAATTTCAAAATATAAATCAAAAAGTAGGCTATGACTCGAGAAAAATAAAAATACAATTTTTTTACTAATTAAAATTTTCAATTGTTTACTTGATCACTAAAATTTTTATTTTGTTTATATATTTTGAGATGTAATATAAATATTTAGAATATGATTATAGATTTATCTATATTTTAAAAATCGAACCGAAAGTTAAACCAATAAGACAAGAGGTTTAATGTTTAAAAGGTTCAACCGGTATTAGACAATCATAAAATCGACTAAAGATTAAATTAAATTAAAGAATTTGAAATATGACTGAAAGAGATTGTCCTTATCCATCGAAAAATTTAAAGTTTAATTAAAAAATAATTGATCAGTTTTTAATAACAAGAGTTATTAAAATAAATTAAACCAGAAATTTAAAAACCAAACTGAAAAGTTGAACAGTTAAAAATTTTTAAGATTGAATCGACCAAACCGATTAATTTAACCATTGAGTTTTGTCACTCAATTTGTATTTATATAAATCTCATTATACGTTCATATTCCTTAATTCACAATATTCATAATTCAATTATATATATATATAGATATAAATATATAATTTACAGAATTTGACTATTAAAACTTATGAAATAATTTATTTATACTATATAATATCTAAATTCAATAAAATAGACTATCATTTTGCACAATAAATTACTTAAAATAGTTAGAAATTTTACCAGAGGAACATGCAAACTTGATATGCAAAATATTTTTTCAAAATAATGTAATTTCTTTCATTTCAAATTTTATTTAATACATTTTGTGTTATAAATTTTATTTGTCACTTCTTATATTTAAAAAATAATAATAAATTATTACATATATTTAAGAATTTATTTATCGAAAACAATCTCTCCACTAGATAGAAAAAAGATCGCGTATTATTGAATCTCTTCAAATTTTGTGTCTCAACAAAACTTCAATTGAGTGTTGACGATAATGATTTAAGAATTTATTCGTTACACTAAAATAATCGATGTATCTTAACGGTAAGAAGGGATTTTTTATTTTTTATTTTTCTTCAAAACTTGTATTGTTTTTTTTCAAATTATAAAGTCATTATAAGCGTATTTCTGAAGCAGAAAAGTTGGTAATTGAAGAGGACTTTAGATTTTGATGTGAACTAGATCTTGGATATATTTGACTCTTTTTCTTTCCTTGGATTTCTCTTGATCTTTTACGTTATTGGGAAAGTGACATAATCCAACCCATAAATTTGTCTTTTTCTATAAAGATATAATTATTAATTATTAATTGAATAAATCATGAATTATTATACTTAATAATCTATGAGCCCCAGAATGATCTTTTACCGTAATCAATGACATAGAAGAAAAAAACAGCAACTTTTATGCTTCCTTCTAGATTTTCCATTCACAATCAATCAAACAATGATGTTTGAGATGAATGTAAGCAAGTGAAGCTTATGGTGATTATTCGCAGGTAAAAAGTAAAAAATGTTGAACGTTCTTAAAATATTAAAAAGAGATCGTAAAAACAAATAGAAAATTTAACGGAATTAATTTTCTATTAATTAAATATTATGTCAATATTAATATAGTATTATTTTTATATTTTATAAATATAAAACAGGTTTTACTATTACATAATTTTTTAACTAATCAAAAGTGAGTCTTAGTGTCACTTTTATATATTTTTGACAATAGATCTCATTGCTACATAATAATAAAGTCCAATTTTATTTAAAAATAAAATATATCATGTAAGTATTGATATGACATTTAATTAACAGATAGTTAATTTTGTTAAAATTTTAATCCATTTAATTTATTTTGAACGTTTTGAAAACGTTAGAGTTTAATTTAAATGTCTCAAAACTTTAAGTTATGTTTTGTATTTTATTATAAATGTTATTTACCTTTAAATGAATATCTTTTAAGCTTTATTCTTTAAATGAGAATGTAATTATTAGTTATACGTTAAAAAAATCATCCAATGTCATTACATTGTGATCATAAAAATAACTATGAATTACAATTATATTAATTTTATTTATAAACTCGAGAATTTTAAAAACTATTTCATATTATAAATAGAATATAATTACCTAAATTTTATCATTATGTAACTTATAATTAAAAGAATTATCATTATTTTATTGTTACAATTATAATTTAGTTACTTTAATTTTATTTATACACTCGAAAATTAAAAGAATTATCTTTATATTATGAATATAATAATACAATTAGCCTATTTTTATCTTATTATTATTATTATTATATTACTAACAATTACATGTTATAATTACCTTAATTTTTGTTATAAACTCGAGCATTAGAAGAATTATTATTATATTGTAATTAGAATAACAACTACTTATCATAATCACGTTAATTAATTAATTAATTAATTAACTAGTATATAAAAAATTTTGAGGGTCTAACACAAGGCTTTATGTTTCATTGGTTCAACAATTCTTGCCATGACACTTAAGCAAATGCTTACTTCCTAGCAAAGACTATTTCAAGGAATGAAGTAAGTAACTCTCAATCGGATTCGTCTATCATTATTAACAGAGCATAACATCAACAATAATAAAACAACTAATTGTAAAACATTTTAGTAAAAATTTTGTTAAAACACGGGGTTTAAAAAGGTTCAGTATTACATAATCTTATCCTTAACAAGTAGAGATGTTGTTAATAAATGACCCACATGAAGAAACAATAAAAAATAAAAAATAAAGTAAAAAGATCATAATAATAAAAAATAAAATAAACAAATACTTAATAAATAAAATATAAAATAAGTAATTTAAGAATTAGTTTGTTTTTAAGAGTTTGCGGAATACGCAATAAAAATTAATTATTATAGTTTTTATTATTTAAAAAGTTAAACTCAAAAGATTTCTCATATAATTTAATATTTTTTAGCAATTTTATGTTTTAAAATTATTAATAAATTTTAAATAATTTTAAATCTTTATAAAAATCATTTCTATAAAACTTATGTTAATATACACCTAATTAACAAGAAATACAAATGTAATAATAATAACGTAAACTTTTTTTTAATGAAAGTTTCAAAAAGAAGTTTTTCATAAAAAAATAAAGTTTAAATAAAAATTTTTACAATTTAAAATTATTTTTAAAAAAATATGTTAAAATAAAGAAGAATTTCCCATGGCCATCTTTAACTCTTTTTAAAAAAAACAAAGATTCTGTTCCTATAAAAAAAGGGAAGAAAAAGCAGAAGGTGAGAGGAATCTCTATAGTATCTACTAATTTACCGTTGGAAACACTGCTTTTTGCCGCCAAAACTAACCACCTGCCTCCATATCAACTGTCTGATATATGTGGGTGTATATATAAATATGTATATATACATATATAAAGCCACTACCTTGCTTGACACCTTCTTAAATATTTTCTCTTTGGTCCCTCTTCAATGGTGGAGCCCAGCGGTGAAATTCCAAGGAAGAAGAAAACGACATGTCTCCGTCTCTCCTCTCCTCCAATCTCCACCATCCGTTCCGTTTCAATGCCTCACTCACTACTTCTCTTGGAATTTTTCTTTGAGTCCACCCAAAGCGATTGCGATTCCTAACATGGGTTCTTTCTCGTTTTTGAAAATTCGGGGTTTAAACTGTTAAAGACTCGCCATTTCTTGAAGACTCCCCATCTGGGTCTTCGTCGTTCTGACTCCATATTCATTGGGTTTAAGCTTGGAAGGGGGGTCTTCTCGATTTTATTGTTTTTAGTTTGTCTCTCCGTTGGGTTTGGACTTGTGGGCATTTGTTTGCGGTTGACGATTTGATTCGAAGATTTGGGAGGGGTAAAAAAGGGCTATGTTCGGTACAGGCATGAATTTGATTACTACTGTTATTGGATTTGGGATGAGTGCCACTTTTATCGTGTTTGTTTGTACAAGAATAATCTGTGGGAGGCTTCGAGGAGCTGAATCCAGACCAATGTTTGAGATCGAATCCAGGATTGACCTTGAACAGGTATGATTTGTTAGTTGGTGAGAATCGCCTAATCAAACAGCTTTTTCCTGAATTCGTGCATCAATGACCCAAAAAAAAAGATGACTAATGTTGTTTCTGAGTTGGTTATGTATACTTCAGTGGCTTTGTTCTTATTATTATCATCTTTGTTTTGGTAAATCTTTGTGGTTTTCACTAGGCTTTGAGTGTAACCCTTAAAATCAGACGTATAGAGGTATTAGATGGGGAGTAGGTTTATCTCTTAAGTCCCAGTGGTTGCTATGAATTGATTGGTTTTCTTTTTAGTAAGATTTGACTATGAAGAAATTTAGCTCAAATTGGGAATGTTGGGATGTGTTCAAGTTGGGAGGTCCTATACAGTATCTCCAATGGCCGATGAACCGATTTACTGAGTACTTTAGAGGGGATTTTTTGGGTGGAAAGATCACTGGTTTTGCTGTCTTTCTGCATATTGTTTCAAATTTTGGAAGTCAGTCTATTGAAAGTTTGAACTTGTAAGCACTAAATGCTTATTCTTTCCTCATCTTGCAGCCAGAGCATCGGGCTAGCGGTCTTGAACCAGTTATGGTTGCTGCAATCCCCACTATGAGGTTCAGCCATGAAGCATTCAGTTCCGCAGAAGATGCACAGTAAGTTGTATCATCTGACTTGTTCCCATCTTTGAAAGAACTCGATTTTACCAAGGTTGTTGAAGCATGTCGCATTGTTGCCAAATCTGTTATAGATGTTAGTTTAAGATCCTCTCAAGCATGGTTAGGAAATGCACATGAGGCTGAAGAAGCTTTGTGATGATAAAACAGGTGCTCCATTTGCTTAGGAGACTATCAAGAGAAGGAAGTGTTGCGGATTATGCCGAAATGTGGTCACAACTTTCATCTCTCCTGCATTGACGTTTGGTTAAGAAAGCAGTCTACATGTCCAGTCTGTCGGTTCCCTGTACAAGCCTCCTTGGAAGGAAAACATGCTAGGCAAGCAACACATAGCATGGTCCCAGCATCTGATAGTCCCCAGACTTCAGGCGAACATTCTTTCCAGTGGCTGCTCCCCGGCACCGATCATTCAGATGGAAACATTAGTAGCAGCGACAGACATCTTGAAATTCCTGCAAACCAAGAAGCTTTTTCCATAGAATCACAGGCAAGACACGGACCAGTTTCCTGATCTCCGCTTATAAGGGCATTAGAAGATGGCCAAAAAGCACATACAAAGTTGAAATTTTGTAAATTTTCTGTACAGACAGTCTCTAAAATCCACTGTAGGTTCCAAGTTTTATTCTTTGCAAATTCATATTTATCTTGCAGATTTCTAATGAAGCTCGAACCGTTTTGGTTTTCTGACTTCAAGTTCAAACGTTAGTCCAAGAAAGTTGGATTTTGAAAAGAAGCCAGTGTTTAGACTGCCCATATTTAGCATATGTCGGCCAATTCAAAACACAGATTCGATCTCGGAGACACCAAAGTTCTCATGTTCTGAAATATAAGATCTGACATCTGATATGAAATATAAGCACTCATGGGGTTGACTTTCCAGATGTGAAATATGACCGCCTCTAATTCCATCACAAATCATGTTGATGAAAATTTTGAACTTCGAGTTCTCGAATTTAAATTAAAAAATTCATGTTGATAAGCAGTGAACTTGACCCGAGTCAATTAATTGCTAAACTTACTTCTCTTGAAAAAAGACTTTGTTGGGATAAGATTGAGAGTCTTTGACATTTTCCCTTATACTCTCATTTATCTCATCGTGAATTCCCATATGGAATATGACTCCCAAGCCACGAAATAATTTGTTGATATTGATGTTACAACATATTATTAGTAATGAAAAAAGAAAACTCAGCCCGACTCTGCTTAAATTTAATTGATTTGCTTTGAATTAATCAAATTTTTTATCGGATTAAGTTTAAACTGTCCGACTTGATCTTATTCAAAGCTCAAAAGTTTCGCATAAAATAATATAGTTTTAAGTAAAACAATATTATTTTTAAAAGTACAAGTTTAATCAAGTTTGAAGTCAAACTTGAGTCTAAATAAAAAAATTTTAGGCCAGACACGAGCCTCGAGCCTTGCCATCCTTACATATTATATATTTGAACATATCCGAATCCAACAACTAATTTATATGCTAAACCAACATTAAATGAGAAAGTTAACATAATGAACAAACCTTCAAATTCTAATAATATGATCCAAAAATTGACTTTTTTTCTTCTTGAAAATATCTTAGAATGTCTTTTCCTCAACAAATTTGGAAAGTTTCTTAAACGAAACATAATAAACCAAACTTAGGCGGTCTAATTTTTTACAATTTTTTTAGTTTACTATCAACTTTTTAAAATTTCTTAATTTAATGATTAACTATTTTAAAATTTGTATAAATCAAGAAAATACATAATTTGTCTGTCATTTGGCTCCTGAATATTTATCTATTAATTATGTCATGAAAAAATTTTGAACTGATTTGCACAAGTTTAAGAAATTAATTATTAAATTAAAATTAAAAAAAATGACATTAAATAATTTTTTTAAAGGATTAGATTCAAAATTTGAGAAATTACATAATACAATGTGGTTGGCAGCTCACTAAGACTTATCCAAATGATGAAAAAACAATATTAGTGTTTTGCATCCAACCTCAAACTCGACAAAAACTCTATAATAGTTTCATATAACTATAAAAAATTTAATAGTTCCTTGTCTTTGGGAATATTGTATGTTCCTTGTACGTTGGAAGTTTGGATTCTATGTTCATCATTTGCTACAATCCAAAATAGTGAATCTAATCCTTTTGGTAATTTTTAATTTAAAAGATTGCAAATAATTCATATTAATTTTAGTAAGGATAGCAGCCTCAAAAAATAGACATTAAAATTTGAAAACATATTTGAATAGAATTTGTTATTTAATTTTGAATCATTACTCTATGTAATACAAATTTAGAGAATAATAATTACGCTGCTCGTATACATATATATATATAAGATTAGTTATAATAATGATGATGATGATTAATGCTTTTAGATTATTATTGAAGAACCTTGACCCTCTCTAACTTTCAAGATTGATTTAACTTATGGGTTGTTTAGATATATTTTTGTTTTTCACTGTAGTTTTTAGTTTTTAGTTTTTAATTTTTAGTTTTTATTGTTATTTTATGTTTTTTTAGATGAAAACAAAATCCTATTTAATTATTAATGTCAATGTAGTTGTATTTTTATCACCGATGATAATTACATATTAGATAAAATTTAAAAATAAATTATTTTTAATGAAATAAAATTTTTAAATCTCTTTATAATATTTATTAATAAAATTATTTATTTTATTGAAATAAATAATTTATAAATTAATTTTTTATTTATAAACTAATATT
>JAOQMM010000004.1:1585043-1602638 GCA_027563515.1 Erythroxylum platyclados
TTATGTTCTTAATTTTATTCACGTTTTAATTCAAGTATTTCTTGTTTTGAGTTTTTATATTTTATGAAGAATTGATACCCTTATATATTTTTTTAAAATTAAAAAACGACGTCGTTTTTAATGTTACGGTCAAGCCACGGGCAGGGCCGGCGCAAACTGCGCCTATGGCCCGGTCAATCAGGGCTAAAATTGACTTTCCTACTTACGTCTCAAACGTCTCTCTTTTCTCTCTCCTGCTTCTTTATTCCTTTCTTCTCTCCTACGTCCCTCACTTATATCTTACGTCCCTTTTCACTCATCTCTTTGCGTTACTACTTTACTAGTTTTCTTATTTATCGTTTATTTGCATTTTTGCATTTCCAATTGTTTGTTATTCTACGTTTTGGTTTATTTTGGCTTTTATGTTTCTACATTTTGCGATTCGATTCTTTGTTTCTATTTTTTTATTTCTACGTTTCTATGTTATTGGTTTTCCTATTTGTCGTTTATCAATACCATGCATTGCAACCATGTTTTTATTTTTAGTTTGTATTACAAATCTCAACCAAATAGGTTTTTGTTTTCAGTTTTTACATGACAAATCTCAATTAAAAAAACAGAAACCAAAAACTAAAAACCACAACAGAGAAACAGAAGTAGAACCAAACGGCCCCTAAGAAAAAGATTGATTTTTTTATATTCATCATATAATTTTTTTCTTATATTTTGTTAAATTTTTATTATTTTATAATTCTAAAAAATAAAAATAATGAAATATTAAAAATAGAAAGTCAATTTTATTTGTATAATTATCAAAAAGGATGGTTAAGGACATTAGAATTTAATATTTGAACTATGAACTATTAAATCCACTTTTGGTCACATGTGCATTATAAAGTACAAAGGGAAAGTTTGAAGCTTTTTAGTTACTTAGAAGAAGACTCAGTGATGAACAGTGTTTCAGAAAAGGTGAAAAAAGGCGGGTGTATGATATGGTATGGGATCTGAAGGACACATTACAGATTTCACACCTGTGAGAAAGGAGAAGTGAAACTGGTTTTTCGCTTGGTCTGTCATTATAAGAAAAGGTCAAAAAAAGGATCTTTTCATCGGTACATCGGTATTCACAGAGAAAGAGAGAAGGTGTTGAGTGAGTGAGTGAGAGAGAGAGAGGGGTAGAGAGAAGAGTCAACCGACCCTTTTTGGAGTTGTGTATTTGTAAGGCTTCGAATAGTCCACATATGGCGCTTTATCTTCACCTTTTCTCATAATTTGTTTTTCTGGGTTTTTGTTTGTGACTTTGTTCCCACTCTCTCGTCTTCCTTCTCTCTCTTCTTTCTGTTTATGTTTGCAGAATCTTTCAGCTTCAGGGCCTTTTTGGTTTCAAGCTCAGTGTATAGTAAAAGCATGCAGAGAGAACGAGATAGCCCTTGTTAACCCAGAACTAGGGATTTCGTTTCCTGATAAACTTTAGTGTCTGTTTCTTGTGTAAAGCCCCCTTTTTGCAGAGAGGTGTCAAGAGGGTTTTAGAGTGAGAGAGAGGGATAGAGAACGAAGAGCTAAGCACAGGGAGTTAAAAGGTGTTTGCTTGACTTCTTTCTCTTTCTTTCTCTCTTCAAAGATTGTATCTTGTGCAGAGGAAGTTGGAGACATTTGGATAAAACCATCCTTCTGTCTCCTCTGCCTCTCTCTAAACCTTTTTTTTTTTTTTCTGTTTTTGCTTGATAACCCTTTTGGGATATTACAGCGTTGCATGATTAATGAGAAGTGGAAATCAAATCTGCCATTGAAATGTTCGTCTTCAAAGACTGTTTATAGATTGTAAACAAGGGTTCTTTTTGTGTGAGAGTGAGAAGACATAAGAGAAAGGAGAGAAACGAAGAGCTAAGTTAATGAGTTTTGGGGGTTTTCTTGACAGTGGTAGTCCCGGCGGTGGAGGAGCAAGAATAGTGGCAGATATACCGTACAGCAACAACATGACCACCGGTGCAATTGCTCAGCCACGACTTATCTCGCCGTCGACTCTCACCAAATCCATGTTCAACTCTCCTGGACTCTCTCTTGCTCTCGTACGATACGAACATTTTTGTTCTCTTAGCTTACTGATCTGGAGCTTTTTCCATTTTGATTTGTTATTACTAAAGTTCTCTTCGTTTATGCTTATCAGCAACAACCGAGTATAGATGGCCAAAGTGAAGTGGCTAGAGTGGCTGAGAACTTCGAGCCTAGTGTGGGAAGGAGGTGTAGAGAGGAGGAACATGAGAGCAGATCTGGGAGTGATAACCTGGACGGAGCTTCTGGTGATGATCAAGATGCAGCCGACAATCCTCCAAGAAAGAAGAGATACCACCGACACACGCCTCAACAAATCCAGGAGCTTGAAGCGTAGGTTTTATGATCTTCCGACAAGATTATGCAAACTAGTTTAGTAACACGATTTTGCTCACCGAGTCTTTCTCTTTTTTGGTTTTTTTTTCTTTCTGTCAACAGTATGTTCAAGGAGTGTCCTCATCCTGATGAGAAACAAAGATTGGAGCTCAGCAAAAGGCTTTCCTTGGAGACGAGGCAGGTCAAGTTCTGGTTTCAGAATAGGAGAACCCAGATGAAGGTAAGCTGATGAAGAATTACGATGCTTTTCAGGGCTTTTTTTAAAGATTGGGGTGACGTTGACATTTATCTGTTTCAGACCCAATTGGAACGGCATGAGAACACTCTACTCCGGCAAGAGAATGACAAACTTCGAGCTGAGAACATGTCGATCAGAGATGCTATGAGAAACCCGATTTGCTCCAACTGCGGTGGTCCGGCTATAATTGGTGATATTTCACTGGAAGAGCAGCATTTGAGAATTGAAAATGCTCGATTAAAAGATGAGCTAGACCGAGTTTGTGCTCTTGCTGGGAAGTTCTTGGGTCGACCCATTTCTTCACTAGCTTCACCAATTGGCCCTCCATTGCCAAACTCTAGCCTGGAACTTGGAGTTGGCAGCAATGGTTTCGGTGGTTTAAGCAGCGTTTCTTCAACTTTGCCATTAGCTCCTGATTTTGGAGGTGGGATTTCAACTGCTTTGCCAGTAGTGACTCCAACTAGGCCAGCGACCACCGGTGTCATGGGGCTGGATAGATCATTAGAGAGATCTATGTTCTTGGAGCTTGCCTTGGCTGCCATGGATGAACTGGTTAAGATGGCTCAGACTGACGAGCCACTTTGGATCAGAAGCTTGGAGGGTGGTAGGGAGGTGTTGAACCACGAAGAGTACATGAGAACTTTCACTCCTTGCATTGGTATGAAACCTAATGGCTTTGTTACTGACGCCTCTAGAGAGACTGGTGTGGTAATCATCAACAGTTTAGCTCTTGTTGAGACTTTGATGGATTCGGTGAGCTATTCTATATCCTCCTTCAACCCTTCCTAATTGTTTAAAAAAAAAAAAACCCTCAGTTTATGATTTTGTCTTTAACTTCTTGATTTGCTTCTCTTTTATAGAATCGATGGGCAGAGATGTTTCCTTGTATGATTGCTAGGACTTCTACAACTGATGTTATATCCAGTGGAATGGGAGGAACCAGAAATGGTGCTCTTCAGCTGGTAAGTCCTGTCACTTCTAGTTGCAAGTGAACCATCAATTAATGTTTTTGTTAACCATCTGAAACATGAACTTGTCCAGATGCACGCTGAACTCCAAGTTCTATCTCCATTGGTTCCGGTTCGAGAGGTTAGTTTCTTACGCTTCTGCAAGCAGCACGCTGAGGGCGTGTGGGCCGTAGTTGACGTATCGGTCGAAACTATCCGGGAAGCTCCTGCTGCATCAACATTTGTGAGCTGCAGGAGGCTTCCTTCTGGTTGTGTGGTGCAAGATATGCCTAATGGTTACTCCAAGGTAATAATCCAGAGAGCTGAGTCTTTAAATGACTTTGTTTGAAGAAGTAATTACTGTCATTTGTAGTTTCAGTTGAATGAATTTAACCTTGTTTATCTGGTGATTACTCACCGTATCCCACACTGTCAACTGATAAGTTTTTAGTCTTTCCAAGCATCTGAAGAAACCTTCCCTGGTTTCAACAACTAGGGTTGCTTAAACTATTGAGGTCGTGATTACCTCCTCAGTTTTGTCAATGGAAGCCTCCATTACTGATAAAAAATGCATTTGATGTTTCTATTCCGATCTTTGATGCTGTCTTGGGTTTGGTTAAATTAATAATCCAAGACTGACTATTTTGTACACATTTGTGTGCACATCTCGATGCCACCTTCTAGGTTGTACTTTGTTCTTTCAAATCTTGGAAAAACCCTTATCTTATGGCCCCTATTATTTTATGTTCTATGTCCAAGCTTGGAGCTAGTATTCAGGAGTAGACCTCGGTTCTCAGGATTTGTTTATGTTTTTCAGAGTTTGACTGGTAGTTTGCCGTAATTTAGAGAAGCTTTTCAAGCTGGTGATCTTCTCAGGATTGTTTATGACTTGCAGGTTACTTGGGTTGAGCACGCAGAATACGATGAAAGCCAAATTCATGAGCTTTATCGACCATTGATAAGGTTCGGTATGGGGTTTGGAGCTCAACGATGGGTTGCGACCCTTCAACGCCAATGTGAATGTCTCGCCATTCTCATGTCCTCTGCTGTACCCGGTAGAGACCACACAGGTTAAACATCACAAACTCTTAACTCTTATCTACTACTATTCCTTTTTTTTTTCTAGGAAAGTTTTGATCTTTTCGATGTTTCAGCCATAACTGCGAGTGGTAGAAGAAGCATGTTGAAGCTGGCTCAGAGGATGACGGACAACTTCTGCGCCGGTGTCTGTGCCTCGACAGTGCACAAATGGAACAAGCTGAACGCAGGGAACGTAGACGAAGACGTCAGGGTCATGACCAGAAAGAGCGTGGACGATCCGGGCGAGCCACCTGGTATCGTGTTAAGCGCCGCCACCTCAGTTTGGCTACCGGTTTCACCGCAAAGACTCTTCGATTTCCTCCGCGATGAACGGCTCAGAAGCGAGTGGGACATACTATCCAACGGTGGTCCTATGCAGGAAATGGCTCACATCGCGAAGGGTCAGGATCATGGCAACTGTGTTTCACTCCTACGTGCTAGTGTATGTCTCTCTCTCTCTCTCTCTAGATTCCTCAGTTTCACCATGTTTGAGAGTTTCTATGCCTTTTTGGGTTTCTGGGCAAAAGTCACATGAATCCATTGGTTTAAAACTCATGGAGTATCCATGGTTGTAAGGTCAAGTAGTTTGTCACCATTAGATAAGAAAAAAGTAAAAAGTTGAATCGGAAAGGACAAGACCAGAGCTTGGAAGTATCTGTATATGGCCAGAGAGTAGCAGATTTCAGGGACAGTTCTTGTTTTGTAAGCTTTTAAAAAGTCAAAATATACAAACACCTGTAACCTTTCTTTCTGAGACAATTCTGATCCTTCTGTTTGATTGATGGGATCCCCTGTAGAGAGTGGCATTAGGTTAAAAAATAAAGGGAAGAAGAATGGTACTGTTTGTAAATTTGAAGAAGTACAAGGTTTTTTTTTTTTTTCCTTCTGTTCTTGATGATGATCTTCTTCTTCTTCTTCTTCAGGCCATGAACGCGAACCAGAGCAGCATGCTTATACTACAGGAGACTTGCATAGACGCGGCGGGGTCGCTTGTGGTGTACGCCCCCGTTGACATTCCAGCCATGCACGTAGTGATGAACGGTGGGGATTCGGCTTACGTCGCGCTTCTTCCTTCGGATTTCGCTATAGTCCCCGACGGCCCTGGTTCACGCGGCGCGCCAACGTCCAACGGTCCCAGTAGTAATAATAATCACAACACCACCGCTGGCGGTGGGTCCCAGAGGGTGAGCGGTTCGCTCCTGACGGTGGCGTTCCAGATATTGGTGAACAGCCTGCCTACGGCCAAGCTCACGGTGGAATCGGTGGAGACGGTCAACAACCTCATCTCATGCACTGTACAAAAAATCAAAGCAGCTCTCCAATGCGAAAGCTAAAAAGATCTCAGATGATGGAAGGTTGGGTTTTCCGTGAAAAGGGTATGAAGGAGGGACGAGTTTGGTTTGTGTGTGGGTGGTGGGTGTTGAGTCAAGAACGAACCGCGCGTAGAAACTCCTTGCATGGTGGTAAGAGAGGACTCCATGGAAGCCGGAGAGTGAGCTTTTGTCTATCTTAACACAAGGCAAGGGTGGTGGTTCGGGTATTGACTCAGGTTGACCCTAGGAAACATTAATATATTATTATTATTATTAGTATTATTGAAGCCTTTTTCTTTTTTTATCAACTCTAATTTGACACTAATGTCTTTTTCTCTTTTTTTAAAATTTTTTTTGCTGCAAGTAATTATTCACTCGGATTCATGTTATTGTTATGAAAATGTTTTTAACTTAATTTTGAGCTTTGTGTACTTAACCTAACTCATTTATAGTTAATTGAAAAAAACATAAATATACAAGATAGTTTGTAAATTACATATTTTATATATTTGTAAAAATAATTCAAAATTAAGTGGTTAATAGTGAATTATGAGAAGTAGAGCAAGCAAAGAGTTTTAAGTGATAGAGATTTATAATGCAAATATCTTGATTTAGAGCTTAATTTAGTCCTTTTTGAATTATGATAACTAATCTAATTGGTTTTTTAAAATTAAATTATACAGTCATTTATTTGAGTCCTTTTTCATTTATAATAGTAATTGATGAATTTAGTAAGAATATTTAAGAGGATGTGCTTCTTTTTTGTTAATATCATTATTTTGGTGCATAAAATAAAAGGTGCTTTGGAGGGATATCTTAGGATTAAAGGATATTAAATTGAGCACTGCTGAAAATAAATACTTAAGAGTGTAATTTTTCAGAACAAAGGTAGATTTCAATGCGGAAGTAAGATTGATTCAGAAGTTATATTACGGAAAAAGTATTTTAAATATGTAAACTTTATCATTCAAGGCAAATGAGAGATAAATAAAGATATCGTTTACCATATCAGATCATGCTGCTTTAAGTGAAAAAGTATATCAAGAATTTTATGTGCTAAGAAAATATTGTTTAAATTCAAAGGTAAATTTTATCGTTAAGCAATTAGGTTGGTCATGTTCTATAAGGTTGAGTATTGGCTCATCGAAAATGTATATAGTCATTAAGTTAATGATAGCAGATATTAAGGGTGTTTATTAGATGTGTGACTTTATTAGAAGAGATAAGGTAAATTACGATCTAGTGTGAAAATGCGAGAAGATTACGACAAGAGAAAAAAAAAAGTTCTAAGAAGAATTGAGGAAGGTGATTAAAAATTATATAACTCTATTGAAACTTGTCGAGGATGTGATTTTCAATAAAAAACTTTAGCGTACTAAAATTCGGATTACGAATTTCATATAAAGAGGTCATTCTCTTTTTTGTAAATCTTTTAAAAAATTTCCTTCAAGTGATGTGTCTTATTTTTGATCTAAACATTTAATATGTAATATTTCTCTCTTAATTATCTAGTCTAAATATTTTTTAACTTAACATAAACTATTTATTGTAATGACTTGTTTGTTTTATTTGTTTAACTGTCTTTTTTTTCTGTTTGTTTTTTACTTATTTTATCTTTTACTTTTATTCTTCACCTTATTCTATATTTATTATAGTATTTATTTATATATTTTTATTTATACATATTTATTTATTTATTTTGTTCTTTTTATCCTTCACCTTATTCTATATTTATTGTAGTATTTATTTTTATTTGTACATGTTTATTTATTTATTTTGTTATTATCTTTATGTTTATTTTTTATTTTTATTTATTAGTTTTCAGTGTAAATAAAAATAATTATTAAATAAAAATTTTGTAAATTATATGAAGTGATTATTTTTAAAATAAAAATAAAAGATATTAAAGTTTTTAACTAAAAAATCTCTTTTATTACATATAGATTAATTAAATATTGACTATATGAAAATTTTATTCAATTTTTGACTTTAAATAAAATTATTGGAATTTGACTTAAATTTAATAATTTATTACAGTAATTTAAAATTTTTAAATTTAATTTAAAAGAACTATAAATAAAAATAATATAATATAAAAAAAGTAAAAATTTACTCTAAAACTTGGTTTACCAATAGCCTTTGAATTTGCTTGAGATGGAGATTGTGTTCTACGCATGAGCAGGGGGGGCGTGGGGGATGATGTGAGAGGGGAGCGTTGGAAGGCATTAAATGAGAGGGTCAGAAACTGTTGGGAGAGAGGGTAACTATCATTAAATGCTCCAGAATTGGCTTCGAGTGGTGTGCTTACGTGTACGCGCCAATCAAACCTGTACACGTTCTTTTGGCTTGAGCGTGGACACGACTGAGTTAAGACAGAGAAGCGAAAGAGAGGGAAATGAGGTTTTGGGGGTTTGTTTGTGCTGTGAGGATGGTGACGATAATGGCGTTTAGGGTCTGCTGCTAGCCTGATGATGATGCTCCTTTCGGTCAGTTTCTTTGGATTTTGGGATTGTGGCCAAATCCCCAAATCTCTGCGATGCATATGTAGATATGGGTTTATTATTGTTAATGTTTTAATAACAAGACGTAAACTGGTAGGATAAAAATTTAAAATTTAAATAAAATTCAAAATTTTTTAAACATAATTAAAAGAGATTATTTTATATAATAAAAAATTTAAAGTTTAATTAAAAATTAATTATAAGAAATTATTAATTTACAAAATCGACCGATTAGTTAATAAATTGATCGGTTTTTAATAATAAGAGTTATTAAAATAAATCAAATTTAAAATTTAAAAATTGAATTAAAAAATCAATCAGCTTAAAATTTTTACAATTAGTTGATTATATGAAAAGTATGAAAAGTAATATGAGTTATTAATAATTTAAATATAAAATTAATTGAACTATTTATAAAAAAAATGATATCACGAATTTCAATCAATTTTTTAAAATTGAGTTAAATCTAAAATTCAATTAACTATATTTAGTTTATTAATTTTAGAGTGAAATAAAACAAATCAAAGTTATTGACATTACTTATTATGACAATTTTTTCTTTTCATCAAATTTACATGTTTCGAATAAAATATTGAATTAATTAATAAGTCAAGTCCAAATAGAATTAAACTAAATTTTATAAAACAATTCAACTTTAATTTGGAAATTCAATTAAATTATTTAAAATAATATCATTTAGTGTAACGAGTTTATATCAATCTCTTAAACTCAAATTTACTTTAAAATTTGATTAATTAAATTTAATTTATTGATCTTAGACTAAATTAAAATGAATTAAAATTATCAATATTGTTTACTATTTATCATGAAAATGGTCTCTTTTTATAAAACTTACAAGATTCGAATAAATACTAAATTAATTATTGATATAAAGTTAAACGATATGTTAAATTATAATTGATGGTTAAATTCAAATTGGGGTTAAGAGTTTCTCTTTTTTTTTCTCAAATGAAAATTTTATAGATTTCATATATATATATATATATATGTATATATATTTTAATCATGGGTCTATCGAAAATATTTTCTTTAATAAATTACGAGTAAGGCTGTATATTATAGGATTTTCTCAGATCTTGCGTTTTAGTGAAAATTTTACTAGATGCTTATTGTTGTTTAATTTTTGTTCAAGTACACATCTTTTACTTAATTCGATATTTGTTTTTGATAATATGAGATTGAATTGCGGCAATGTTAATTAATTCAGAGTAGGTTCAATAAATATTAAGAGAATAGGAAATACAAATCCCTAATTTTAAAGGGTACTCACAATACTATCAAAGAATTATATATACTAGTATAATAAAATATATATATATATATAGTAAGATTTATAATTATTGCCTTTTGAGTATTCATTAAGTAATTCTAACGTATAATGTATGTAACAATATATAAATTATATATCTTGAGTATTTGTAATAAATTAATAATTTAAAATTAAATAATAGACTTAAAATAGAATGATTACATTTAAGTTTATTTCTAAACTTTGATTTTTTAAATTAAAATAATCTTATAAAAAAGTTGGATCAAATTCGAATAGCATTTCAATTACACTTATTTACAACTTTAAACTCGATTTTTTAAATTTAAAAGAATCTTAAAAAATCAAAATCAATTTGTTTTAACAAAGATTCTCAAATTCTTCTTATTAGCCTTTTAAACTTTAAACTTGATCTAAAATTTTATCAAGTGTAATCTTACCCATCAATTTGTGAATAAGCTCTGTTGCTTAAGCCCCATTTGGACATTATAAAATAACACTGTTTAGTACTTTCTAATGTGATGTTTCTAAAATTTATAGATAAAAACATAAATCAAACCTTGCTATTCCTTAATTAAAACCCTACTCTTTCATGAAAAATTAATTAAGTTTAACTTTGAACTCTGATTTTTAAATTAAAATAATCTTACAAGAAATAGCCTTAAAGTTTGATCGAGCTCAAGTAGTATTTTGATTGTACTTATTCATAACTTCAAATTTTAATTTTTTAAAATTAAGAGAATCGTCCAAAAAAAATTAACCTTTTAAACTAAAATTTATTTTGAAATTCAATTAAATAAAAATTGATCAATTTATTTTAAAGTTAAGCTTGATTTGAACATTATAAAATAATAATATTTAAGCTTAATTTTTTAATATAATATTATTTTAATTTTCTTAAATTTATAGATAAAAAAAATTCAACTTACTAAATGCACGAAGCTGTTCATTTTGTAGGGATAAAGATGGATGGTTATATTTTACACAAAACTTTCCTTTGTATTTTAAAAAAGAGGCATAACTCAAACTGAAACCCTACTCTATCCCAGACTGAAAAGGTGAATGGCGATGGTGGAGGGATGGGCAAGGCAGCCTCAAGTTCTCGTAATTCCTGACAACATGAACTACTCACAGAAAACGCCAGCTTTCTCCTCTCGTCATTCATGCAGATGTATAGTAGAATAACTCGTGAGAATCACAGGGTTGTCTACTTAGGTAGGTGGAGACGAACGCCATTAAAGTCAAGACAACGACAGCCTATCCTCCATAGCCAAACTCGCTCTGCTCTGGTCCCTCATCTCATCAATCTCTCTAACTCTCTCTGTATAAACCTTCCAAATCTATCCGTCCCCATTTACAAAAGTACGTGTATGTTCATATGACATGCAAATGGACTTCGAAATGCTTACTTTGACTTGCTTTCATGGCTGCCCAAAACACGTTCAAGTCTTCAAATAATATTTTATATTTGTAGCATTTCATCACTGTATCGGTACGTCCAAAGATAGTTATGATAATTGAGGAACAGATATCAGAAAAAAGCAATGATTTTCAATGAACTTTGTTGAACATTAATTGCAATGATCTTGATATGAAGATGACATTAAAAAAGAGATTTCCTTAGTTCGAGCATGAATCAAGGGAAGAAGAGACGTTGGGAAGTACTAGATGGGTGTTGAAATTTATAAATACAAGAAGAGGATAGGAGGGGACGACATAGTAACACTTTCTTGTAATAAATGTGTGTAGGACCAATGACCTAATTCAATGTCTATTTTTATACAACAACAATAATAACACCTAGCATGAATTCCGCTGAATCGTAAAGTCTAGAAAGGTTCAATAATAAATAACGTGACCTTTAATTAGTAGAAGTTGTTTCCAAATGACCCACATATAAGGAGAGATAGAAAGAGGGAGAGAGAGAACTCTATTTCTATACAAATTAAAGAATAATTAATTCATCTTATCTTTTTTTTTGTTTTATTACTCAAACTTTGACATAGATTCGTTACGAGTCAATGACTCAAAATTTGAATTATAATTTAAATTAATTTATGATAAATTAACAATTTAAAATCGAATTATAAACTTTTTTTAATGTAAAAATTGAAATTGAAAGTTTAGGAGTATTATAATAGTGAGAGATTTTAGTTTGTTTATTTTGAAGAACCAAATGAGGATTTGATTTGGAAAACAAAATAAAATTAAATCGTACATTTTTATTTTTTTTAATTTTGTTTTAAATTTTAGACTTTTGTCTTAAAACTTTATTATTATTATTATTATCACTACTACCACAACTCTCGCTCTCTCTCTCTCTTTCTCTTTTTGCGTAGGTTATTTAGAAGCAACATCTCTACTAGTTAAAAGTAAGGATGCATATTATTGAACCTCCCAAGACCCCGCAGATCAACGAAATATATAATACAAATTAATTATACTAGTGAGACGAAGATTCAAAGAAATTTTTTTAAAAATTTTGAAAATAATATTGACAAAAATAAAAATTTAGAGATTTATATGCACTCTTAACTCTTTTAAGTTAAAAAATCAATTGGGTTTTCTATTATTTCATGCCACCGAGTTCTGTAATTTTTATAATGTCGTCAGCTTGTTGCTGTGGTGTAGTGGTTATCACGTTAGTCTTACACACTAAAGGTCCCCAGTTCGATCCTGGGCAGTAACATTTTGTCCTTTCCTTTGCTTTACAATTATCTTTTCCTGTGCTTTTCGGCCTGACCAATAATACAAAAGAGACCGAACCGAACATGTGAGTGGTGAGCTTTAATGAGTCAAAGAGTTAGACCATCTTGTGGTTGTCTTCTCTTCTGGTAGCTCATTAACATCACATCACATTTCACGAGTAAGCCTACCTAATTTGACCATTCAAGTTCAACCCAATGAAAGGTCCAATGGGCCCATTTTTACTTTTTTTCAAATAGATTTTTGAAGAACATCACAATTCCCTTAATATCATACCGTAGCTTTAAGTTATACCGTATGTATTATTAATTTTATTATATATATATATGCACTTATATATTTATTTATTTGTTTTAATTTTTTTATATGGGTCATTTAAAAATAGCTTCTCTACTAGTTAGAAATAAGGTACACTACAAGACCTCTTTAAACTCTACATTTCAACAAAATTTTTATTGGGTTATTATTGCTGTTTATGTATAGCTTTAAGTTATACCATATAATATGAATTCATCAGGGTTGTTTATAAAACACAACAAGAAAATAGTTAGAGTACTATAATTATTTTAAAGGTATTTTTACTATGAACATTAATGGATTGGTCCATAGATCCAGATTTAAGTATTTTTAATAGGCCAAGCCTAATCTAAGTCAACTCGTGGCTCTAACTACTCTAAACAAAACGACATTATTTTGTTTAGAAGAGTTAGCCCTCGGGTAGGGTTGAGCTTAAGCAGCTCAGACCCGAACATAATTAAAAAAAGACGTTATTTTATATTTTTAATTTAAAAAAATAGTTGAGCTGACCCATTGTTATTCCTAATTTTTTCACTAAAATTAGCAACGTTAAAAAGTGTTAGTATGTAAAGAATTTTTTAAGTTAATTTAAGATAATTAATAATAGTGTTTTTTTTAGAGTTTATTAGAAACAACCTCTTTATTAATTAAAAGTACACCTATATATTTTTGGATTTCTTCAAACTCTGCATCTTAACAAAATTGTTATTGAAACATTGTTGTTGTTGTTTAATAATAGTATTTTCCTTTTATAAGTGATCTTTCAAAACTTAAAGTTGGATTCTAGATAGATTTTAATTTCATACGAATGAAAAAAGCTTGCTTACTCATTTGACTTAGTTTTTGTGTTTGGATGACTTGTATATTTGAATATTTTGTACTTGTAAATAAATTATTTTTTTTTGTTAATTAACCTAGTCTTGATAATAACAAATATGAAAGTGAGAATCACATTAATAGGTCAAAAGTCACCAAGCTTAATAAATAAAGTAGATCAAGTTGAATAAATTAATATCATCTCATAAATTCTAGAAATTGAAAGTTAGAACTTGTAAAGGGTACTTGATCAAATCAAGTTGAAACTTCTAAGCATTCTTTATATTGAACTTGTCATTTAAATGTTAACAATGGTCAAATAATTTACATATAATACATGAGTTACGAAATGTTATATATACTCGATGATTTATCTTATACACATTTGAAAGAAAGTAATTATAAATTTCATCGATATATAAAAAAAAGATGAATAAATTGTTTTGATCAAAAAATTAAATATCATACCTAGACCAAATACTCATTTAATCTTTTAAGTTGTGCCCAAATTGGAATGTGTTAGAAGTTAAGAATTTACTTTGCATAATAATCCCTGATTAATGATTTCAATCAAATCAATAAGCATAACTCAGAATTTATTAATTTATTGAATAGTTTATCCAAAAGATATAATTAATAAATTAATAAATATTTTCAAAATTTTATTCATTACCTAATTTATTCAAATTAACTTATGCCTAAACATATTAACATATTATTTGTAACATATTGTACATGGCATATTAAACTTACTTTCTCATTAAAGTGCGTTGGTAAAGTTATTTGAATTTAATTCGAAATTCAATCCAATTTGAGCAATACAATTTAAATTTGAGTCATGTAATTTGAATTGTCTTACTAAAATTTGATTTGTTTAAATCAAAATTAGATTGTTAAATTCAAATTTGAATTTCACGTCAAATTGAAATTAGTAAATGCAATATTTTAAAAAGTGGATTGCAAGGTAAACCGATAAGATAAGAGAGTCAAAGTTTAAAAGGTTCAACCAGTATTAAAATTTCATTAAATTGTCTAAAGATTAAATAAATTAAAGAAGATAAAATACGATTTAAAGAGATTGTTTTTATCTATCGAATAATTTAAATTTTAATTAAAAAGTAGACTGTTAAATGAAAATTAATTGATTTATTTTAGTTTATAAGAACTTATTAATTTATAAAAATTGACAAATTAATTAATAGATCGACTAATAACAAGAGTTATTAAAGTAAATCGAATCGAAAAGTTGCAAAAGGGAACTAGAAAATTAAAAGGTTCAAAATTTTTATAATTAAATCGATTGAATTAATTGGGTGTTTTAATTATTAAATAAATATGATAATAATGTATAATTTTGAAGCTTAAAAATTAAAAAAGACCGTCACGGTCAAACCCACCGGATATTCCGCTCAGCATCAAATCTCTGTCTAATGTCTCAAGACAACCAGCCAAACACTTGATTTTAAATTTTAATGTCAAAACCAAAACAGATTGACCTCCATCATCTCCACTTCGAGCCGTATGATCCAGCATCATTACCGATCGACGGCCTGTAATTGATGTTGGACCAAGGTGTGCAATTAACTGACGCATGGAATGATTGGCCCTGGCTCCATCTTTGACCAAAAGAAAAAAAAAAAAAACCGCACACAGAAAATCTAAAACAGAAAAAAGAAGAGGGAGTTGTTCTTTTGTTGTCTGCTTCATTTTCTTTTTTTCCTTTCTCTCTCTCTCTATCTTTTTCTCTTGCTAGCTCTGTTTTCCGGGGAGGAGAGAGAAGGCTGATTTTTAATTCTTTTTGATTTTTTTTGGTGTTCCTTTCTGCTTCTATTTGATTTGTTTGTTTCGGTTATTTTTTGGAAAATTTTCGGTTATTTTTTTGTTTCGTTCTCTGTTGGTGTGGGATTTGAAATTGGAAGTTAGGGTTTGTGGAAGGAGAGAGAGACAATGAATGTGATGCGTCGGTTGAAGAGCATTGCTTCTGGTCGTACCTCTATATCATCTGATCCCGTAAGTTTTGTTTTTTTTTTTAAATTTACTTTTTGTTAATTTATTTTTCTAAATTTCATTCCAATGTCTAGTTGATTGTTTTTCAAAACCGGCCGAAATGATTAAAATCTGAAATCAGATAACAAGATATTGAAATTTATTGTTAGTCAAAATGAAGATTGTTTGCTTCGTTTTCTTTTATTGTTTGATCGGTTCCCTTTTTCTTGGGGCGGCTGCTTCAGGATCGATGATCGATCAAGTTAAGATCAGTTTTTGTTTATAGCCTCTGTGATTTTATTAGTTTATTTATTTGTTTTTAGGATGATTAATGCTAGTTGGAATAATTAGTTAAAATCATGTTTGTTTATACAAGTCTTGTTTCGTGATGTCCCGAGTCCTTTGTCATTTGTTTGGCGTTAAGAGTTGTTAACTGTGAAAGGAAATATATGGTGTCTTATTTAGATAATTAGTTGATGAGAGTAGTTAATGACGAGCTCAAGTTTAGTTGTGGTAGGTGATTAGTCAACTCGCAATTATTGATTCTTTAGTTTCAAATTGTTAGTCTGTGTCTTCAATCTTTTTCATTCTCTGTTTTAATGAATCAAAGTCAAGAGAGGGCAGGTCGGATAATAGACTCTAAAATAAGATTCTTTTGTTGGAATCATGTATTGATTGAAGTCCATGCTGAAGTTAATCTTCATAATTTTTGTTATGAGCTGTTGGAAAATGAAATTTCAGCTAGCTTTTCTCTCAAGGTCAGAAAGCCACGAGTAATTTCTGCCGACTGCAGCTTGTCAACCCACCTTATGTTCATTGCCCAGTAACTGATGGACTTCTGTTAGCAACCTTGGTAATGAGTTTGCTTGTACAATTGCACTGTTCCACAGGGTGGAGACTCTGGGACAAAGAGAGCTAAGGTTGATCAAGAAACAGAACAGATTACTACGGAAGCACATGTAGTTGATCGAAATGCTACAAGTCATCATATAGCGTCCACATCAATGAATGCAGCTGCAAGTACATCTGATCAATCTTTTGCAACAGTTACAGAGAAGTTGGGCTATGATCAGCTGCCAAAGGAAATGCATGAAATGAGAATCAGAGATGATAAAACCTCTAACCTTGACGAGAAGGTTGGTTTGTCAACCATATACTTTGAAGGAACCTAACAAGATTGGTTTCTCATGTAAAATAAATCATCTGGCTTGTTTCTTGTTGCAGAACTATCAATGAGATTGTTTCTATTGCTGTTTCTGAATTGGATAAATTTCTCATGATGTGCTTTGTAGGATATGGAGGCTGCTGTTGTGAGTTGCAATGGAACTGAAACTGGTCAGA
Source organism: Erythroxylum platyclados (assembly GCA_027563515.1). Classification (NCBI taxonomy): domain Eukaryota; kingdom Viridiplantae; phylum Streptophyta; class Magnoliopsida; order Malpighiales; family Erythroxylaceae; genus Erythroxylum; species Erythroxylum platyclados. The sequence continues at coordinate 1,601,924 of JAOQMM010000004.1, forward strand.
TCATTGCAACTACTGTGGGTGGTCGTAATGGACAACCAAAGCAGGTGTCTGATTACTTTAACTAAAAGTACTCTTTTACAGCCATATTAATACTGGCACACTCTAGGATAGGGATGAGATATATGAAGTCATTAAGATTATAATTAAGATTGTCCAGATTTCCATCAACTCATGATTGGTTTATGGTTCTATTTTTGATCACTGTGTAACAATAATGATGACATTTCCATTTTGTTTCTTTTCTTCTTTTCTAGACAATCTCATATATGGCAGAGAGAGTAGTTGGGACAGGTTCATTTGGTGTTGTCTATAAGGTACTGAAATTTAATCAACCACGATGCTTCTGATTTTCTTGTTCCTTCTGCATCTTTTTGGCAATGTCATCATCTCCTCGTTATATGATTCTTCTTGTTTATAGGCTAAGTGCCTGGAGACTGATGAAGCAGTTGCAATAAAGAAAGTGTTGCAGGATAAGAGATACAAGAATAGAGAACTTCAGATCATGCGCATGCTTGACCATCCTAATGTTGTTCACCTGAATCATTTTTTCTTTTCAACTACTGAAAAAGATGAAGTATATCTTAACCTTGTCTTGGAATATATGGCTGAGACCGTTCATCGTGTTACGAGGCATTATAACAGGATGAGCCACCATGTGCCTATTATCTACGTGCAACTGTACACATACCAAGTAAGTCTAATAACATTTCATTGG
>JAOQMM010000004.1:1602738-1619447 GCA_027563515.1 Erythroxylum platyclados
ACAGGATGAGCCACCATGTGCCTATTATCTACGTGCAACTGTACACATACCAAGTAAGTCTAATAACATTTCATTGGTATGTTCTACTTTGAATCTTTGCATTTCATTTCTTCTGGAATCATTTTGTTCTCTTTTTGTAGATTTGTCGTGCTTTGAATTACTTGCATCATGTAATTGGTGTGTGCCATCGCGACATTAAGCCACAGAATTTACTGGTGAGCTTCTTTTGCTCTTTCTCCTCATCACTTGGAAGGTGATTTAAGAAATCCTTTTGTCAATGGATTTCTTTCTACCACTTGATGCTTAGGATTTTGTCCCTCTGTTGTATACATTTGACATTACTATCCTGTGTCATTTTAGTCATGATAGAGAAATAACAGATTGAATTAATTTGTTTACATGCTTTTAGGAGATTGGATTTATTAAACATGAAATCATACCCATCAGTTTGAGAAGGGTTTAAAAACAAATTTTCTTTACTTTTCCTTGAAGCGTGCTCTCATGATTGGTGCAGTACCTGTGGAAAGTTCTGTGATTTTTTTGTTTGCGACACCTGTATTTTTCTTAATGGTTTTCCTGTCCCCTCTATGTTATTGAATGATAATATCTTGAGGACTTGATGCATTCTGCAGGTCAATCCACAAACTCATCAGCTAAAGATATGTGATTTTGGGAGTGCAAAGATGCTGGTATGGTTCTTTGTTGTTATTTTGAGCAAAAGTTAAAATATACGCTTCATGTTGAAAACTGATTATATGTTTACTTGCCTACTTTTAGGTGCCAGGGGAACCCAACATTTCTTATATATGTTCACGGTATTATAGGGCACCTGAACTTATATTTGGGGCTACAGAATATACTACTGCCATTGATATGTGGTCCGTTGGTTGTGTCCTGGCTGAACTGCTTCTCGGACAGGTGGGCTTCTATATGAGCATGTTATCTATCCAATTATGCTTTCAAGTAGTTTTATCTTTGCAACCAAAATTTTAACATTCTCGCTCATGCAAGCCTATGGACTGGCACTACACCAATGATGTTTATTATTTATATACACATTTATCTATCTTCTTTCTTTACAATCATGCATTCAGTAGTTCTAATGTACTTCGTCCAGTTGATATGCAAATTACCAACTACTTTATTATTTTTTGATGAATTTGTTGTTTGGTTTGTGCAGCTTTAATATGTGAGCTATTTTTGTATTTGTTTTCTTTTAGAATATAGCTATATCAATGCATGTTAACATCTGCTGTTTTTTATTTTTTTGCAGCCGTTGTTTCCTGGGGAAAGTGGAGTTGATCAGTTGGTGGAGATCATCAAGGTTAACAATTCTCCATAGTTAGTTTTAGTTCTTTTTAGTCTGACCTTTGTGCAACTTCTCAGCACCTTTTCTCATTTTGATATCTTAATCCAGGTTCTGGGTACTCCAACCCGAGAAGAGATTAAGTGCATGAATCCAAATTACACTGAATTCAAGTTCCCCCAGATTAAAGCCCACCCCTGGCACAAGGTCCATAACTATATCAGAATGTCTTCGGCTTTTAGATACTTGTTCAATAATTTCTCTACAGGATAGCTAATTTTTGTTAGAACCTCCAGATATTTCACAAACGTATGCCTGCTGAAGCAGTAGATCTTGTATCAAGACTCCTCCAGTATTCTCCAAATTTACGTTGCACTGCGGTAAGAATTATTGTAGATTCAGGAACAAATAATTAATCTTCGCATCTACATTTACTATTCTACTTTTATTGAGGAACCACTGAAAAATAGTTTCCTGGTTTCAGTTGGAAGCATGTGCTCATCCCTTCTTCGATGATTTGAGAGACCCAAGTGCATGCTTACCTAATGGGCGAGCTCTACCTCCTCTATTCAATTTTACTGCTCAAGGTGAAACCTTCATGCCTTTTCTTTTAAACCATTTCACTGAAGACTGTTTCTCTTAGCATTACTGATGCAACTAACCTGCAGAGTTATCTGGCGCATCTGCTGAACTGCGTCAACGTCTCATTCCAGAGCATGCAAGAAAAGAGAACTGATGACAAACATCCCGGTAGGCAATGCAAACTTAATTTTTGGATGCTTAGTCACCCATGCAAGCAAATCCCCTGTTCCCTGAGCCAACCATCTTTACACCCTTACTGGTTATTTAAGAGAAAAGCAGTCGTAGAGGAATTAATGATTGGTTGTTAAGAGTGTCCAGTGACTGGTGGAGCTTCAGATGATATGCATCCAGTGAATGGGGAGTGGATTAGCTAGTAGGGCAGTGCCACAACTGTGTTTGTCTGGATCTGGTGTGTTGGTGTAATGCCTTTGTAAAAGAATGAGTTGTAGCAAATCATGTTATGGTGGTCCCACGTAATAGGTTTCGGGCACCAGTGCTCATGCTGAATGGATCATTTAGATTAATTAGGATGTTCCATTGTATATGTTGATTGCTTTACCTTTTATGGTGCAATGAAATGAAAAAAAATCCTGAGTTGTGTGCATTTTTCAAGTAACAGTTCCCTTTTTGATCCATATAGTTCTCTGTATCTGTAATGAGAATGCTACACACCTCCCTTTACCAATAGTCTGCACAGGAACATTTTCCTTCCCTGAAGTGATGGAAACAATTTGAATCCCTCAAAATAATATAACGAGAATATACAGTGGAAATATATTTCATGGCAGTGTGACAATCTCCACAAACCCTAAGATTCTTGAAGATACGAATTGGTGCGCCCCGTGGCAGAGTGAGAATCCCAAAAGCAACCACCAATTTCTCACTGTGGTAAGATAGACCGAGCTCCTTAGCTTCATCATTTATATCATGAAGTGCAGAGTTCATATCTGGCACATAACCAGCTTTCTTGATCAACATCATAATCTCTTCAATCTTCAAATAGATATCAGCTGTCAACGGATGGCTTCTGTCCTCTGCAAAAAAGGTATGCACGTTGCCATTAATCTCCATCCAACTGCACCCGGGTTCCTTTCGAATTCCTCGTGATCTCATCAATCTTCTGATTCTTGCAGCATCTTCCCATCTACCAGCTTTAGAATACATGTTTGACAACATGACATAAGGTGCCGAATTTCTGGGTTCTAATTCAAAAAGGTTCTTAGCTGCCTTTTCTCCTAAATCCAGCTCCCCATGGACTCTACATGCAGCAAGCAGTGCCTTCCATACAGTTGCATCAGGTTCTACAGCCATCTGACTTAGTAATTGTTGTGCCTCAACAAGTTTTCCTGAACGTCCCAAGAGGTCAATCATGCAAGCATAGTGCTCAGGACCTGGTTTAATCCCGTAGACCTTATTCATCGTATCAAAGTAACGGCGACCTTTTTCAACAAGACCGGCATGGCTGCAAGCGAAAAGTAAGCCAATGAAAGCGACGGAGTCTGGTCTTATACCGGCAGCAATCATTTGATCATAGAAACACACCGAGTCTTTTCCTCTACCATTTTGTGCATATCCAACTACCATAGCTGTCCAACTGATGAGATCTCGAGTTCTCATGGATTCAAAAACTTGATTAGCATCTGTTATGCTTCCACACCTCGCATACATTGTGATGAGAGAATTATTGACTGATAAGGATGAACCCAGACCAGATCTGGTCAGGATCGCATGAACTTGCAGCCCGAACTCTATAATCGTCAGCTCTGCGGAGGCACTCAAAACACTTGCGATCACAATCTGGTCAGGATATATATCCCCAACCCTCATCTCATGAAATAGCTTGATAGCTTCTTCGTAAGCGCCATTATGCGCATAACCTGTAACTAAAGAGGTCCAAGAGACGACATCTCTTTCGATCATCAGGTTAAACACCATTAACGCACAATCTAGTTTTCCCTGTTTGGCATACATGTCTACTAGAGCATTGCTCACGAGCTTGTATCCCCCAAATCCAGTTTTGATGATCAAGCAGTGGACACAGACTGCATTTTCCAAGTCCTCCATGGATGCGAGGGAGTTTAACACAGATGGGTACGTAAAGTTATCAAGTTTCATGTTTCTTGCATGCATTTTCCGGAACCAAGACAATGCTTCTCTTCCAAACCCATTCCTTGCACACCCTACGATCATGGAGTTCCAAGATATCTCATCATCAACCTCCATGCACTCCAATACCCTCTTTGCACTGTCCAAGTCCCTGCACTTTGCATACATATCAATCAACGTACTCTGAACAAAAATATTAGCATCAAAGCCACTCTTAACTATACAACCGTGAACCTGAACCCCAAAATCAGGAGCCGAAAGCGCTGCACAAGCCGTCAAAATGCTCGGAAAAGTGAATTGGTTGGACTCGATTCCTTCAGCTCTCATATCATGAAAACATTTGATGGCACTGAAACTTTCCCCATTTTGAGCATAGCCAGTAAGCATAGCAGTCCAAATTGCACAATTTTTTCTGTCAGCCACTGCCTCGAAGAGATACTCAGCTTCAGAAACACAATTGCACTTCGCATACGCGTCAATTAGGGCCGTAACAACAAAAGCATTTTCACTAAATCCAGTCTTGGTGACGAAGCTGTGAATTTGCTCTCCTCTTTGTAGAGAACCCGTCGCAGAACACAACCGAAGAACACTTCCCAACGTGTACTGTGTCGGCCTTTCTCCTTTAAGCTGCATTTCACAAAACAACTCAAAAGCTTCATTCTCATAACCATATCTACAATATCCAGATATTAGACCCGACCAAGTGATCGAACTCTTCACTTTGGCCTCGCGAAATAGTCTGTCGGCTTCCATTAACCTCCCTGCATTGGCATAAGCGGCAATCATAGTGTTCCAAGCAAACTCATCCTTGTCAGGACATTCGTCGAACATCTGGCGTGCTTGCTGAATACGGCCCAATTTGGACAAATCATTGAGACGGCGATTGAATTCAACCTTCCAATCACAAAAGGCGCTCGAGCTAGCAACGGCGACGGTATGCAAATACTGGGTCGTCTTTACTTGACGAATAAAACAACGAGATCGAATCAAAATTCGAACTTTAAGCATAACCAATTTTATCCTCCTACAGGCTCACAAGGTTCAGAGAAAGCTGCCGTTTCGTTCTACCTTCTTACATTAGCACATGCCTGAGTTCAGGATTTGGTTTCGGCGGAGACTAGCTTGGAGGAGTTACGAGGCGAGAACGTGATCCGACGGGACAGATAGACCCGGAACTCCAGATAATTTAATGCAAGACAAAACAAACAGGTGTCGCCTTCTCGCTTTAGTATTCAAACATGTCCCCATTTAAAGTCATTACAAGAATTGTCTTTGGCTAAAATGGCACGCACTTGTCAGATCAACCATAATTGCGGAGGAGCTCTGTCTCTTCTTCTACTTATTGCATTTTAATTCTCTCCCATTAGTATAAGAAGAATCAGGAGAACGTGAGAATCAAATCCACACAAGATCATGATATGATATAACTCTCTCTGTCCGTACACACCAAATCATTCAACAGATTTCTATATATGTGTGTGTGTGTATTTAGTTCTACGGAATTCGAAATAGTTTTATCTCCGAAATGCACGCTTCTGCCTCCGGCATCGACGACACCTCGCCTCTCCTCAGGAGCCGTCGCCGCCAGCCACAGCCTCTTCGTTGCGCGGCCGCCCGCTTTCTCCGGCAAGCGAGCAGCCGACGGATGTTACTTCGCGAGCCCTCCGTCCGGGTCCGCGAAAACGCGGCGGAGCAGCTTGAGGAGAGACAGAGCGATTGGGCCTACTCGACGCCTATAATCGCTCTCGATTTGCTGTGGAATTTGGCGTTCATGGTGGTTGCTGTGGTGGTCTTAGGTTTTAGCGTGAAGGAGAGGCCTGTGGTACCTCTGAGGTTGTGGGTAATTGGGTATGTTTTGCAGTGTTTCTTTCATGTTGTTTGTGTGGTTCACGAGTATAGAAGGAGGCGTGAAGAGAGGAATGTGAGCGAGAGTTGGGGGAGTGGAGATTCCAGCTATGGGTCAGTGAGTGATGGAGGGAATTCGATTGATTATGGGACCTGGCAACGAGGCAGTGGCGAAGAGACTACGTAAGGTTTTGTCTTTTGCATTTCTTGTTGTTGTTTATCAAGTATTTGTGAAAATGTCGAGGCGGGACAAAAAAGTTATGCTTTCTTATCTTTAAGCAAAGAAGAAAAATGAGAACTTTCCCTGCTAGGGAGTGGCTGAAGTAGTAGAACATGAGGAACACTTGTCTTGGATTTGCGTTTGCTGCACTTCTTATGACTTCGTTCTAAAAGGCGTACATTGGCTTCCTGATATGTGATTTGTAGGCTGCTGCATGCACTTTAAACTTTTGTTCTATTAGGAATCTTTTATTGAGTTGCTTAAACCGGAGGTGATATAAGGGATTTAAGAGGTGGTGGTCCTTGTTTGTTGCAGTATTACGAAACAACTGGAATCTGCAAATACGATGTTTTCGTTTATCTGGTGGATCATTGGGTTCTACTGGGTTTTCTCTTGTTATCAAACTCTGAAGCATGATTCACCTCAGCTTTACTGGTTTGTTGAATTTCACTTTTTCAGCATTCTGGTTTTGCCTAAAGGAAACATTCTCTTTTTTCTGCAAGTTTATTGAATTGATAATTGGTTTCCTTTGCAGGATTTGTGCTTCATTTCTTTTTCTTGATGTTGTCTTCATAATTATCTGTATAGTTGTTGCATGTCTGATTGGTCTGGCTATATGCTGCTGCCTTCCATGTATACTTGGCGTCTTATATGCAATGGCAGATCGGGTAATTTCCTTTCTCTGGTTCTCTTTCGAGACATTGCAATGGATGAAGAACACCCAAATTAATCAGTAATTCTAGGCTTGGCTCGAGTGTAACTGGGGAGTCTGGGAGAGGCTAATTGCTTTTTTGAAAAGTACACAAATCTTAAGCTAAAGAGCTTGCATTACGCTGGGTCTATATAATGGGAAAATAGTAGGGCATCTACTCATGAATATTAATGTTCAGATTTGTAAGTAGTTGAACTTGGTGAATAATCTTTCCATCAAGTCTTTGATCTTGTTTGCTTTTCCTTCTGCTCATTTTGGATGATTAAGTTGTTTTAAGCAGTTGGCATCTTGAATATGGCTACAAGTGTTTAATGTTTAAGTATAGGGGTACTTAGATCTAATGTTTGGTGTCAAATCTACTGTTTGGTTGCTCAATAGGAGGTATACAAAATCTGAGGCAAATCCTTACATTGATAAAATTATCCATCTATTCCTCTTTCCGACTATGAGATATGCATAAATCTGTCAAAAACATATCTTTAATAACTTTATTTGACATTCACCACTAATTTTGAATTAGGAGGGAGCAACTAAAGAGGAGATCGAGCAATTGCCAAACTTCAACTTCTGCCGGATAGGGGACGTTTTAAAGGTTAATGGCGAAATTGAAGAATCTTTTGGAGGGATTATGACTGAATGTAACACGACTACACCTGCCAAACGTGTTCTTTCTCATGAGGACGCTGTAAGTGGTTCAGTCACAGAAATATTGTTATTTGTATGTACTACATATTGCTCGCGTAGCTGATCTAGACCAATTCTTGGGTGCTGTTATAGCCAATTTGTGAATTGTATGAGAGAAAGAGAACAATTAATAATCACTGGAGACACCATGACTTGCAGCCTGCACGAAAATGAAGCTTGGTGGCACAATTCCATTCAGGGCCATGGGATCTTGTACAGATTCTTGGTGGCGGAACCAAGCTTCATTTAGTTGGAAATTCTGTCTCTTTTACCTTCCTGCTAGTTATTGGCAATCCTGAAATTTTATTTATAGCTGTAAAATGCCTTGAGGGTACCGTTCTGTCCTGTTTCTTCTGACCTACGGTCTTGTTATGTGATAAATCTGGCATCATGAGAGCTTAATGGATCTTGAAATTGTTCTGCATTTTAATGCCATGGTGCCTCTTTGTCTTCCTCACTTTTCTCCAGCTGCCTATGACGTGACCTTTGTTCTACACTACAGGAATGTTGCATTTGCCTCTCAGCCTATGACGATGGAGCTGAACTGCGCGAGCTTCCGTGTTGCCATCATTTCCATTCTATGTGCATAGACAAATGGCTTCACATTAACGCAACCTGCCCGCTATGCAAGCTCAACATTTTGAAACCCGGCAACCTCAGCGGTATTGACGGAGTGTAGCGGAATCAGATTCAGTCTGTGGGGTGGAGTATCCCATTTTCAAGCATAAGGTTTCCCTTCAGCATCTCCTTGGCATCAACACATTTTGACAGAACTGCCATACTTGACAAGAGCAACCTCAGGAGATATTCCGCCAGAGTTGGCTTCTTTTGTCTTTATTGTGATTAATGTACATGTTTCTGCAAGTATATAGCTTTAGTTGGAGAGTGAATGACATATAGAGAATAGCTTAGTCTGCTAATGCTATGTAGACATCTGAAATAACTCACAAGACTTTAGAAGAAAGCTGGAACGTTTTCAGTTTCTGTCACTACTCGTAAGAATTGGTTTACAATGCTAAATTGTATACTTTGAGAAGATAATGTTTTCAAGAATTTGGAGCTTAAATGGATTCTTTCTGTTTTTTTTTTTTTGGCTTTTCGTTCAAAAGGGAAAATATTAATATAGAGCTCAGATGCGCTTATGTTCATCTGCATATCAGATGGTTGTGATGAGCCCTACCCGTCACGTGCGCGCTATTGTCCTCACAGCTCACTGTGCACCAGCCGGGAATCGAACCCGGGTCTGTACCGTGGCAGGGTACTATTCTACCACTAGACCACTGGTGCTTCCTGTCAGCTTCCCTTGTCCAGACATAAATTATCGTTAAGCTGCAGTCTACATCCAATTTCCAGTCTACCAAAATTTTTCAGATCTGGCCAAAATTTCTAAATTCAAACACAAAAATGTCCGAAAAGTTTAAAAGTTCGAATTTCAATCAAAATTTAAACTAATTTTTAAAGTTTGGTTCGCCAAACAGTCTAAATTCAAAATTTGAATTTACAGTTAACATTATTATATTGAAAAAATTGAACTAGATTCAAGTGAGTTTATATATATTCAGGGTATTATATTTCAAGCCAAAATCTTAAGGCGATAAGTTATAAGTCTTATTTTTATATATAAATTATTTTATTTTTATATTTTTTTCGGATGTGGAATTACGCTATTTGTGAATTTCTAACACTTCCTCAAAAGTAGATTTATTTATATCGGACTAGCTCCCTCTCAATACATAACTTATGAAAAGCTATTTGAGTCATTCAATAAATCATCCATTCATTTAACCTAAATCTAAGGATCTCTATTTATTGAACTTCATCAACCTAAAAAAGAGTTTTGAAAGAGCCTAAGGAGAAATTAGACCAAATCGAAGGAGAAATTAGACCTTGTCTCTTTCTGACGTGAGATTACTCTATTTATGAATTTTCAGCTCATACAAATTGTTGACTAAAAGTTTAATTCTTTATATTACTATTCTTACTCTTTTTGGAATTGATTTAGTCTAATAAGGCCTGGTAAACAAAGGAGTTTTGATTTTTCCCGATAGTGGCTGCAAGCACAGTCGTGTTTGAAAAGTTCGAAGAATGTAAGAAACACCAAAGGAGAAGAGACGAATTGAATGCGTCTTCGGTGCAGGGTCTTAAAGTTATTGTCCTAACATGTTCATGTCTGTTATCACTATGAAACTTCATCCACAGATCGTGGAAGTCAATGTCGTCGATATTAGGACGTTCCCACTTCCCAGGTCTTTGTTTGATTCAATTGAACGTGTGGAGGGGAGTCCCAATGATGTTACCTTCTTTCTCTATAATGTTGATGAGCAAGTGAAGCAGTAACTCGGTTTTGTGAAAAATAAGCTAAGTATCAAATATAGCTGTGCTCCAGAGCTGAAATAAGACCAGCCATTGTCAAATCCAAAGCTGGCTTGTCAATGCACAGAAGAGGAAAATTCATTGTTTTACGTTTCGATAGTTGTTTTGGACTATGGTTATTTGAAGGATGTCGAAATGGGAGTAAAGACTGGGATGCATTTGAGTCCGATACTATTATAAGGAAAATTAAGTCTTTAATTAAGAAATGAAGTTATTTTTTATTTTAATTTTTTTAAAATAAAAAATCATACTGAATTTGGCTGAATTAGACTCGAGTCGAATCTAGAGTGGAGAAGAAGTTGTCAGACTGGACTGAAGATCAGGCAGAAGCTATTGGGTGAGTTTGAAATTGGTCAAGCTCAGTCTATTGTTATCCCTAATAAAGATATGCTGGATATGTAAATAAAAATTAGCTTGATTTAGGAACAGTAGTTTGAGTTTGGTAGGACTTTTGTAAGTTTTATAATAATTAATAAAAATATGAAAAATTTAAATTTATATACCAAAATGACCATTTTTAAGTGAAGGATGTTGAGTTGGAAGTGAGATAGTTAAATTTATAAATAATAATTAATTTGATTTAGGAATAGTAAATTAGACAATTGCAAAATGAAGTTGTTTTAACATAATTGACAAAAATTTAATTTTTTTAAAATTTATAGATTAAAATAATGTTGGTTTGAGTAATTATACTAAAACGACATTATTTTTTTAATTTAAACATGGTTCAAAGCTAAATCAACTTAATTTGTTGATTTCATATCCGATTTAGTCCAATTAAATTTCATTTACATTGAATTAATGACGAAATAACATTTGAATTTCAAATTAAATCAAACTCTTCATTACTAACAGTTTGAATGTCAGATGTCTAAGCTGACAAAGGATGTTTGAATACACTGAATGTTAATGCCTTCCATTCAATTCATAACCAACTACGAGTAAAAAACCTCTTTTTTAGAAAAGGAAAAAATTGATGTGATGATGGCAACTAAATTGAATTGAATGCGTTATTTATTTTAAATTTTAGTTTGTAAAGTGAATTATTGTGGGCACCTAATAATTTAATTAATATATAAATTAAAGTTCATCAACTTTGAAATAATTGTACACTGAAGAGATAACCAATTTTAAATTATATATATATATATATATATAAGAAATAACCTCTTTATTTAGTAAAGGTAAGGCAGCAGACTATTGGACTTTTTCAGACTTTGCATCTTTGCGGGATTCTCTTGCTAGTCTTATTGTTATTGTTAATAACCAATTTTAATGTGTTTAACTTTTTCAGATTTTTTCAATTCAATACTTAAGTTTTTAAAAATTTAACAATTTAGTTCAAAATATTAATTTCGTTATTAATTTACTAATTTAACTAACAGAATCTTTATTGTTTATGACATGTAAATATTCACCTAAAAAAATACTATTCATAATTAGATTCCAGTAAAGAGTTTTTTTTTCAAGTGGATACTTATATATTATAAACAACAAAAATTCCGTGAGTGAAATTAGCAAATTATTAACAAAATTCACATTTTGAATTGAATTGTTCAAGTTTTTAAACATTGATCACTCAATCAAAAATTTTAAAAGCTTGGACATTGAATTGAAAAAAATCCTAAAATGTTAATCATTTAAGAATTTGTTATTCCTATATAATAATAATAATAATAACATTTAATTAATATATAATCTAAAGTTTAACAACTGTGAAGCAATTGTGCACTTGGAAATATGATGATGATGATAATTAGCACTAATTAAGTGGAATTAACCCACCAAACAGGAACTCCTGTTACAACTTCACCATGCTCACTCTTATCGCTCGGCATGGCCAATGTCTTCGAGCTACACGAGGAGGAGGACGACGACGTTTCCTGCATCTTCTTCTTCCACTGGGTGGACCAGCTGCTAGTTGGTTCCATTCTCACCGAGACATTGATAATACCATTCCGATCATCTTTCGCGTCTCGTAACCTGTAACTCAAAAATCTCAAGTACGGTAAATACCTTCCCATGAAGTCCGTCGCCGGCATTCTCGCCGACCCGACAAGCCTATTCTCTGAAGAACCCTTGCGGTAGACTTCAAACGTCACGAAACGCTCGTGCATGGGCATGTCCATTACCAGTTTCTCGTTCCAAAACGGGTAGCTACCACCTTCAGTGTCAATCTTTGTTGTTAGAGAGTTGAGAGGACCGGTCCTGACGATGACATAAGTGTTGTTCTTCACTGGTCTTCGGTTAATCCTCAAGTCTTCGCAGGATATCACAGTAACTTCGAGTCTGTGGTACGTACTTTGCATTGTGACAACCCTAAAGCTATTGAGTGCTAAAAGCTCAAGTATAGTGAGGTTTATCAATAAGGAACTTCGGGGAAAGGAGGAAGAAGAAATTGAGGTTGTTTCTTATGTATGGAGGCACTGCTTTACAGATCAGGAAGAAGCTGTTGGAGTTTGCTTAGATAAGAATTCCTGCGGATTTAAGGAATCATGAGAGTTGACTCTTGATCGTACGAAATTTTGCTATATTTCATTGGGTGTATTTGCTTGGAAATTCATGGTGAGTAAAATATATATGGAATAATCATAAAGATGCAAAATAGAAAGAAATGAGATATCATCTAAGTCAACATATCGTATTGACCCGAGTGAAATCAACGAAACGACATTATTTTAATATCGGCCTAAATCTGATCGAATTTTAAGTTAAATTCAGTCGTAAATTAAACAAGTTAAACCGAACAGTACCAAAAATTACTTGGTTCAATTCAATTCCATCTAACTTAATTTGTGATTCTGATACTAAATATGCAAGTTAACATTAAAATTTTAACTTTTTATAAAATGTGTTAGATAAAGTATGAAATATATGTAATAATTTATAAATTATAAATAAATTATTTGATGGAATTAATAATAAATTGAATTTGTTCTTATATGAGATAGTTGATATGATGTTTTTTATATATTTAGAATAGTTAATGTAACATTGTTCTTATATGAAATAATTGATGTCACGTTATTTATCTAAAATTATTTATCCTTTGTAATATTGAGATAATTAAGAATATATAAATCTATTAAAGGAGATTAATAATTATCTTAACAATCCCTATCCCTAACCTAGGCTTGGTAAGGGCCATTTCAGGCTAGGACCTAGGGCTCGATCGAGCTTGAGGCTTCTAATTAGAACCCAAACTTGATCGAGCTTGAGTGGCCTGAAATCTGGTAAAGTCTAGTCAAATTCGATTAAGTTTTTAATTAAAATTTGAAATTGTAGTTGTTTTATTTAAAAATTTTGAGCTTTGAGCTTCAAGTTGAGCCGGACAATATAAACCTAAGCATGAGTTAAGCTCCACTAATCTTTTGATTTAAATTCTAAAATGATATTGTTTTATTTGAAAATTTTTAACTTCAAACTTCAATTTAAGTTGAATAACTTAAAATTTGAATTCAGACAGAAGTTTGAAATTAAAAAAAAATTGAATCTAATTTAAATTTAGTCAATTACAATCGAATCTGTTAATTTCAGACTAAACTAGACTGGTTCGGATAAAAATTGTCATTGCTACCCCAGCCCCAAGTAAGGGTTTTCATCATTCAAAACCTTACCGCATCTACGAGCGATTACTATGGTCGCATCCCTCGAAACATTTGCAAATTTATATTTTATTAAAAGCAGTTGATTATTTAATTATCAAAGTTAGCGTGTGAGATTTGCCTTTTAGCGCCACTTGTAGAATAAAGTTATCCAAAATACATATTAATTGATTTAAAGTAGCAAATATATTATTTAAAAAATAATGTGAAAAGGAGACTTTTCATAACTTTGGACTAATATTAAAAAATGACTATGAATTGACTTGAATTTCATATTATTTAAAAAATTATATAAATTGTTATATATATATATATAAAACACCATACCCACGAATACGCTTCTCTTACATTTGACATTCAGAAAACTCTATTACCAGCATGTGATATTAAAATCTTCTGACTTTATTAAATTTCCAGTGAAATTCAAATTTTAAAGATTGATTTAGTCTGTTCAAATTAGTTTAAATAAAATATTTAATTGACATCATTCTAATATAAAATTTGATCGTCAATACTATTCGGATAAGGTATGAGGCTAACAGTCGAATTTGATCAAACTTTTATTAATAAAATTATTAACTGGATGAAAAAAATTATAATATTATAACAATCCAATTAATATATGATACCCATTTACATCAACTTATACTTTTCCAATTACGTCAAGTAGATGATGATATGCACAAAGAAAAACTGAAAACGTGCCACTTGTTTCTAGTGGCAGTACCTTTCTTTCTAAGAAATGAATAAAGAATGAGCAAATCCAAAGCTGGCTCTCTCATCAATCTTTCTCATGTTATTTCTTTAGTCAAAAACCATCAAATTACGTATAAGAAAATATTGGAAAGGAAACGAACTACAAATTTTCAAGGTTCATGCTTATCCAAAAATTTTCAATCAATAATCTTTCGTGACTGGATAAAAGGAATTCTTCTAAGAGCCTCCAAGTAGGGATGGTATTTAGGTCTACGCTCATCCCAGTCTGACCCCAGGTTGACAGGTTAAACTTGAATTGATCATGCCTCATGTTTGAATTTTTCGAAAAATGGGCCTTATATAGGTCTAGGGCTCTAGCCGTTTAGGCCTGTCCCGACCTGACAATTATAAAAAAAAACTTCATTTTTTATTTTCAATTTTAAAAATAAATAAATCAGTCTACATCGGGCTACCTTGGGCCTAGTCGAGCTTAGCTGCCATAGGCCTTAGCAGAAGCTATCAAGTCAGGCTTGGGCCTGAGTGAGACTGGGTCAAGTTATCCTATTGTCATCCCTACCTCTAAATAAGTAGGATGGTAATGGGTTGGGTCGAGCCCGAATCCGATCTATAGATCTTTGCATGAATTAGGGCCGAATTTTTGCACAAGTCAAAGTCCGAGTCTAATTTTTTAATTAAAAATAGAAAACGATATTATTTTTATTCAAAATCACGTCATTTTCTTATAACTTTTAAACTTTGGTCTGAGCATGAGTTTGGACAACCTAAGCCCAAACTTGATCTAAAACTCAAAAACTTTACAGAAAAAGCCTAAATTCGGCTCGAAGTTCAATCAAACCAGACTAAATCAGTTAACTTTAGGTCAAGCTAGGCGGGCCCTAGTATTTTTTCCATCTCTAATATAGGTACTAGTGTTTGAGTTCACTTTGTGTTAAATGTAAGAATTGTGAAGTTTTGTTGAATGACTGTTGGTGAAAACCTCACAAATTGTTTCTAAACTTTTGTTCAATGAGTGTTTGAGAAAACTTCCCATCGTGCCAACAAATTTGTTATGTACAAATAATTAATTTGTTTTAGCGATGTAATAGAATATATTCCTTCTATTCTTTGGTATATAAATATGTACAAAGAAGAGCCCATAAACAACACATGCCTTTCTTCTATTTTCTTCTATTTTACTTTTTGCCATTTACATTTTTTACAAACGTCTGAACATTGCGTTACAAAATGTAACATGGTATCAGAGCCTGATTGAGATCAGTTTGTTTCATCAATTGGTCTAGTTTTACATAATTTCTACATATTCAACACCATTTCTTTTGCACTCTCACCATTCAATGTTTTTCCTCAATAAGCATTTTCTATTTTAACGGCGGCTAAAACTCCTTCACATTCCACTCACATCCTGAACCAAGAATTTTTCAATTCATTTGCCACATATCCTACTCATAAGTTCTATATAAACCATTATGATCATCCGAACTATAGGCTTTTAACAAAACTTCTTATTGGTGACAATTTTGTCAATTGGAGGCGATCTTGTGAAGTTGCTCTTTCTGCTTGCAACAAACTTGGCTTCATTAATAGAAAACATCCAAAACCAAATGATTCATCTCCTCTGTCTGCGCAATGGGAAGGGTGCAACAACATAATAATCTCTTGGATTCTACATTTGGTAGATGAAGACATTGCCAATAGTTTGTTGTATTATTTTACTGCAGTAGAAATTTGGAAAGAATTGGAGATCAGGTATGTTCATTCTGTTGGGACTAAGATCTATCAAGTACCTTATATTTTACCGAACTAAAAAAAATTATGAGATGAATTTGCTTCATTGGTGAACATTCCCTCCTGTACTTGTGGTTCTAACCAAGTTTTCAAGAGAAATATTCATGATCAGTGCTTAATGCAATTTCTTATGGGTCTAAATGATGATTTCAAAGTGATTAGAATTAACATTCTCATGATGACACCTCTCCCATCTGTCAGTCAGGCCTATAATCTTGTGTTACAAGAGGAATAACAAAGAGAGATTTATAATAATGCTACTAGTCTACTTAATTTTGACTCAACAGCCTTGGTTCACAATAGAAGTTACAAAGGTTCTTCAATAATTTTGAAAATTCTGGCCCTATTACTCAAAGGAACAACTCTAGTAAAAGAAAGTAAGAAACAATTATTTTTGCACCCACTGTAAGATTCATAAACATTCTATAGAGCGTTGTTTTAAACTTCATCCTGAACTAAGAAATGCTAGGAACAAAAGTCTGACTGCTACTGTGGGACATTCTGATATTCCAGCTAACATTTGTGATTCTGATGGCTTTTCTAATACTCAAGCTAACGGAGTTTCTGATGGAATTTCTCATATCACTGCTGAACAGTATCAACAGCTCCAAGCATTGTTGTCTCATCACTATTTGGAGGTCTCTTCCTTTGATCCTATTGCATCCTTGTTTGGCAGCACACCTTAATCTAGAGATTGACAGATGGATGTTAAGACTGCTTTTCTTCATGGTGATTTAGATGAGGAGATATATATGGAGCAGCCAGAAGGTTTTA
>JAOQMM010000004.1:1630263-1644185 GCA_027563515.1 Erythroxylum platyclados
TGTGTTGACCTTCACTCAGCCAAGAGAGGGTGGATGCCATCGTATGAACCTTTCCTCCTGGCGGCTTGGGGAGGCTCTGGTAGAAGCCAACAAGGTGGTGGTGAAGTGAATCTCTCTGGCCTTAGCCGCGATGCGAGCGATGCTGGAATCTACCGATATGTACTCCGCTCCAGAGCACGTCAGGTTCCGAGCTTCCCAGATGGTCCAGCAAGTAACCGCAAAGGTGATCTTCCAAGGAATGTCATAGACTGTCCGAGTATCCTGTAAATTAAAAGAAATCCAGTCAGTGAAGTTCAGAGAGAAGAAAAAATCATGGTTACCTTGTGGGACCAGTCTGATCCAGATTTGGCGTGCGTGAGCACATGACCGAATAGCATGTTCTTGGGATTCAAATAGGCCACAAAGCTCACAGGTGGGGTCCTCGGTCAGGTGGCGGTGGACTTTTCCCCCATTGGTGAGCAATGCGTCGTGCAACAGTAGCCACATGAACGTACGAATTCGCTCCGGGCCTTCCTATCTCCAGATCAGATTCCAGTTGAACATTGTATGTTCTCGGCCATAGCCGCAAAGAAGATTGTAGGCTGACTGGGTTGAGAAGTTACCAGAGTCGAATAGTTTCCAGGCAGGGGTGTCCGGGCCTCCATCGGTTGATGGGGGAAAGACTGCGTTGATATAACAAGGGATGTCAGCTGGCAGTTTATCCTGGAACTTGCTCCAGTCCCATTGACCCCCCACAGTGGTAAACTTATCTAAGGTCAGGTCTAGTTCCTGGTCAGGAATAGAGCCAGTAGCCACGGCTTCGAGAGGAGAGTCTAGGGGCAGCCAATGATCCCTTCAGAATCGAATATGTTGACCATTACCAACCGTCCATGTAAACCCAGACCGAAATGTGTCCCAAATAGCATAGATATGTCTCCACAAATGGGAGGGGTTCCGGGTGGAGAGAGAGGTAGGGAAATGGCATCATTCTTTTGCATTATGAAAAATAATAAAATAGACTTAAATACAATATTTTAAAAATTGGATAAAAAATTATTTAAAGATTTATAAGGTTTACTCTGTCATAAAATAAATTAAAAATTGAATAAAATTAAAAATTTTAAAATAAAATTAATAGAAAATATCCATAATTTAAAATTCAATTGAAAAGTTAAAAACAGATAATGTTAAATAAAATTGACGAATTAATTAATTAATTTTTAATAAAAAAAGTTATTATAATATATCAATTTGAAAAGTTAAAAACTTAAACCAAATAGATCAGTTTAAGATTTTTACGATAAAATAGATCGATGTTTTAATCATAGCTAAAATACGAAAATTAATAAGTAATACCTCTTATTTGAGATGTTTACATTAATATATAAATTCAATATAACCAATAAAATTATCTTTTTTATATAATAAAAAATTCGTAATCATTATTTTTCTAAGTAATATTTTTAGGTCTACACCTATATTGTTGGCCAAATAAAAAATTGAAAGTTTAATCTTTAATAAGTAAATGATTTGATATGTTTACTTTAAATTTAAAATTTTTAAATTTATGAAATACATGATGATATTCGGAATTTTTTGTGAGTGAATTATTTTCTTTTGTACATACAAGACCTTGAGCATGGATTAACGTTTATTAACCAATATTGCTCACAATCAAATATTTATTATTACTATTTAAATGTTTGCTCACAATTAAATATTTAACTTAAACTTTAATTTAAAAATTATATAGATTTAGTTGTCAAAAAATAATTTCAATTTAAAACTGAGCGATTAAGCATGTTTATATTAATATTATCTTTTATATAATAAAATAAATTGTGATCACTATTTGTTAAACATAAGTAAATTAACTAATGATGCTCTCAATTAAAACCTAAATTTAAATTCTTAAATTCATAATTTATAAGATTTAATTATCAAAATTAGTGTAAATAATTTATATTTTGGGTATTTAAATACTTTTCTCACAATTAGGTATTTAAACTTAAAATTTTAATTACAAATTTTATAGGTTTAAAATTATTCATAAATGATTATTATTTTCTTATTTAAATATGTTGGAAAGTGAAGGATATCTTTACCTAAAAAAAGCCTCACATAATTCTCTCAAAACACTTAACCAACTTCTTAAAAGACAAAAATTATTACTTTTTAAGTTTTAACACATTACATCAATTAATTTTCAGATTATTATGAATAATCGTATATAATATTTTAAGGTGACTTTATTGCTACCAAGTTAATTCTTTACAAGATTGAATTTAGATTTGATATGTACGTGTTAGTATTTATAAGCTAAATTGATGTATTGGACAGCTTTAAATGACATTAAAATTGCTGACCACTCATTTTCAAGAATATGTAACATATTTTTTGGATAATCTAATAATTATATAAAAATATTTTATTCCAAATATCATAAAATTTAGTCTTAAGTATCTTTAACTTTTTTAATTTTTAGAAATTACGGTATTTAAATTGTCCAACTTTTTTTAGTTTTTTTCAATTTAATGCCTGTAATTTAAATTTTTTTAGGCTAAAATACTCAACTTATAACCTCTTCTACACATTAAGTTGGGTATTTTAGTCCACATAAATAATTAGTTAACAATTAATTTTTCAAGTGAATGTCCATATATTATGAATAAAAAAAGGATTTTGCTAGCTAAATCAAAAAATACTAAACAAAATTAGCATTTTGAATTAGGTTGATAAAATTATAAAAAGTTAATCGCTTAATTAATTATTTTAAAAATTTAGAATATCAAAAGGTTAAACATTTTATAATTGTTATCCCTAATTTTTATCATGGTTGACAATATCTTGAGTAAAGTCTTTACTCAAACTCTATTATAAAATAGAAGTATGGATGTGAATGTGACTTGATTCTTGATCCGAGACTCGAACAGACTTAAGACACAATTTGAGTTTGAAACCTAAACTTATATTTTTATTAATTATTTTTATTTAATTAAAAATAATATATTTTTAAATTTAAGATTTCGAAACTAATCGAACAAAAAAAAAAGCCTAATCTTGAGTCAAGCTTGAAACTTAATCTTTTTTTCGTAAAAAGTTCGAACATGACTGAATCAAGTTAAGTTTGTTAACTTCAAATTAGGTGATATCAAAATCAAACTTTAATTTTGTGCCTATTTTTTATATTCATTTATTTTAAATAATATTTTACAAAAGGAATAATGGTAAAAAGATCATGTGATTTTATAAGATATAAAATTTAAATAATATTTTATAATGAAAATAATTTTTCGTATTAAACCAAATTATTTTTAAAAAAATGTAAGTCATAGTAAGTTAATAACTATAATTTAGAATCTAAATTTGAAAATTAATGTGTAGTTATATTTATACCGTTAGAAAATAAATATTGGAAATGTCTTGTGAAAGAAGGGACAAAGAACACCTTCCCACATCCCCGGTGTACCGACCCAGAACTTAGCATCCTGAAACCTCGCGCCAATGGCGGGTGCTCTTAACAGGAGAAAAGTTTTGGTGGTAGGAGGAACAGGCTACTTGGGGCAGCACCTGTTGCAAGGATTTTCGGAGATCGAAGATATCCCTTACGATCTCGCTTTCACTCACCACTCCAATTCGGTCCCTCTTCACCCATTACTCCAAGCGATTCCTCACGCCGTCGCCTTCCAAGTTGATCTGCGAACCGGGGACGGATTCGACGTAGTTTCTCAGAAATTCGGCCACCCTCACGTTGTAGTGAACTGTGCCGCCATTTCTGTTCCTCGCGCCTGTGAAAGCGACCCTGACGCTGCAATGTCTGTAAACGTACCGTCTTCGCTTGTGGATTGGTTGTTAAGCTTCAAAGACGGAAAAACCCTTCTTATTCATTTATCAACAGATCAAGGTTAGACTCGCCTCTCACATTTCTTGTGATTAACCGATCGATGGTTGATCTTTTGGTTGGTATTTTGTTCTGTTCCAGTTTATGAAGGGGTAAAGTCCTTCTACAAGGAAGAAGACGAGACTGTTCCTGTAAATGTATATGGCAAATCTAAATTGGCTGCTGAGCAGCTTATATCAGAGAAATGCCCCAATTTTGCGATTTTGAGGAGCAGTATCATCTTTGGTCCACAGACTATCTCGCCTGTTCCAAAGTCTCTTCCAATTCAGGTTCTTTAAAGATGCAGACTTTACATTCATTTAATGTTTCTACAACATTCAATTCCTAGTGCTTGACGTGTGATCTATACAGTGGATTGACAGTGCTCTATCCAAAGGAGATGAGATGAATTTCTTTTATGACGAGTTCCGCTGCCCTGTGTATGTCAAGGATCTTGTGACTGTCATATTGTCTTTGACACAAAGATGGCTTTCAGGTGTGGAATTGTTGAATGAATCTATAGATTGAATTCTTTTGGTCGTGTTATAAATGCCCTAGCTTAGCCTATTGAAGGGCCGAGGTGAAATTTTCGCTTCTGAATTTAGGTTGATTGAATCTCCTGTCCCGGGTATTATTTCGAGAAGATCTGTATATGAGCAAAAGAGGATTTATTGCTGTTGATCCAGTGATCCCTATAGTTAGCCTGGTACATGCCCAAATGCTTGTCGCAGTGAAATTTCTGCTTCCGAGTCTAGGTTAATTGAACCACCTGTCCCGGGTATCATTTCGAGAAGATCTATACATGAGCCTCTTCAAAGAGGATTTATTGCTATTGATCCAATGATCCTTATAGTTAGCCTGTTACATGTCCAAATGCTTGTCGAAGTGAAATTTCTGCTTCCGACTCCAGGTTAATTGAATCTCCTGTCCCGGGCATTGTTTCGATATGTTCCCCATATGAGCCTCTTCAAACAGGACATATTGCTATTGATTCAATAATCTCTAGAGTTAGCCTGTTACATGTCCAAATGCTTCCTCTTTGCTTCACTCACGAGAGATTCTTTGAAGGATATCATACTTGTCCAAGCAGCTATCCACTTGTTTACATAATCAGCTTCTTAGTATCTCATTTAGTTATGGATCTGCTGTTTCCAAATGAACCAATTCTAGATTTCCAAATCTGATATATGAGAAATCACACAGTTCAGTTTATAATCTTGGATTGTATGGACTTTCTTGAATTTTCACAAAGCTGGTATGATTCTGTATTGAAATATACGATTACTCACTATGATGCTTATGGTGATTGTAACAGAGGGTAAGAAAATGCAGTTGCTGTTAAATGTTGGTGGACCTGATAGGGTATCTCGTGTTCAAATGGCCGAGGCTGTGGCGGACATTAGAGGATACAGCCCATCTTCGATCAAGCCCGTATCTGCTTCATCGGTACGTACATCTACTAGAATTTCCAGTCATAAACTCTTGGGTATATCTCATTCACCATTTTTATTCATTCCCTTCTTCCTTAATGATTCATCATTTGGTTGTACTAGATGTTGAACCCTGAAATGCAGGGAACGTATGTACTGCCATGATTTGTCACTATGTTTAGCATTTCTGCATTCTGTTTCTCTGCAATAATCATGAATGTGGTTTCGATAATCTAGGTTGATCGCGGAGTCTCATCACCAGCAGACATATCCATGGACATCTCAAAGCTGGCTCGAACACTAAATGTTGTACCTACTTCATACAAAGAAGGCGTCAAATTGACTCTCGGAATTGCTTAAATTATTGTTGTACATTGAGTAACTAATTAAAAATATTTAGTTTTAAAAAATTATTAAAAAAATTTTGATTTTAATTTTTTTAAAAAAATTCATATACTAAAATCTCAACCTGGGAAAGGCAAAGCTCCTTAGATAGATTTCATTTAACTCTTGCACCAGTGTCCATTCCTAAAATCTTTGAGGATGAATATCGCTCTAAGCATTTTAACTTAGCAACCCTTGCACCAGTAATAACACTTATGACTCTAATACCAACAAGGTAACTCTTGATCAGAGAGTTCAGAGAATACCAGATCATATGCTTAGGACCAGATAATCCATCAGAGATTGATGTAAAGATTTAATATAAATTTTAAATTTGACTTAAATTAATTAATTTGATTTAAATTAAATTTTAAAATAATTTTAAAGTTTTTATTTAAATTAAATAAATTGATTTAAATTAAATATAAAATTAATACACTAGTTTTATCTTTATTTAAAAGAAGTAAAAGACAATATTTATTTTTTTTTGGGTGTAAAACGAACTGACGTCAGACTGTGTAAAAGGGTAAAAGCAGAAAATTGAAGGGTAATTGACAGCTTTGAACAACGAACCCGAAGCGGAGATCTACGTCACGTCCGTGTGGCGCTGCATTATTTTATCAAAGAATCTGTGGTCCATACTCCATACTCACGCAGCAGGACCCTAAAAGAACTTTTGGGAATTCGGTGGGAGGAAACAAGCAACTTCAGTTTGCCGCACCCCGCAGGCATCTGAGATCTGAAGCCGAAAAGCATCAGTCAACTCGAATCTTTCTTCCTCTCTTTCTTCCTTTCTAGACGTAGACGCTTTTCGTTTGCCTTCAGTGGAAAGGAATCAATTCCAACCAACCACTCTCGATTTGAATTATATAACCCAAAACCAAACCCCATTCGCTTGGGCATCCAGTTCTTCTGTTTACCACTTCACTACAACTTACTGAACTATTCATTGGAAAGAAAAGAATGTACCTGTTCAAAGTGCAGGTTAACGCAGCATATAAATCTCCCGGGATTTTATTCTTGAATTCCGCCTTTGCTTTCTTTCTACGGTCAAACAATGGCATCTAGACTTTGATTTCTTCCTTGCTTGTCTTAATTAGGGTGACTCAATTTTCTAAAGTTAAGCCTAATTAATTATATTTTACTTTAAAAGACACAAAAAAATTTATAAATTCTTTTAATATTTAAAATTCTCTAAAGAATTTATAATTTTTTAAATTTTTAAAAGAACTCTTTCTCTTAAATTTTAATTTAAAATGACAATGAAATAGTAATACAAAAATCGTTTATGTACTAATTAATTAAATTAATTCTTAAATTTAAATTGAACTAATTAAATTTGATATAAATAAATAATTTATTATAATTATATTAAACTCTTAAATATGACTTTAATTAATTAAATTTTATTTAAATTATAATTAAATTTGACTTAAATTATTAATTTAAATTAAATTTAATTATTTTAAGTTAAATTTAAAATTGATTAGTTCATATATATGTATTTAAATTTGGTATGTTCATTATTATTTTTTAATGGAAGTTTTAAAAAAAAAGTAAAAACTAAAAGGAATTCTTTCAAAATTTTAAAAAATTAGATAATTTTTCTAAAACTTTTTAACTTCATATAAGCTTTATATCTTTTACTCTGTAATTTAATTAAGTTTATTAACTTTAAATTAAAATCATTTTTTTTTGTTGGTTGTGTTCATTTAACACCTTTATCTTACCTTAGAGGTATGCCATTGGGCGTATTAACTAAATTTTTTGATAACAAATGATTATTAGTCAATTAAATGAACTAAACAATTTATTAGAAAAATAAATTCAATGTAATTATTCAATAATAAATAAGCACAATTCTAATATAAACCTTTTGGAGAGTTTTGAAGACCCCAAGTTCTCTAAGTTTCACTACCAATTAAGTCATCCATAATTGATTAATTGTTGTTAAATTAACTCCAATAGTAATTCCTCACCTACCACTCATATGTAAGCACTTTTCATTAGAGATGGTAATAAGCCACTTGGACTTGGCCAGCCCCAGTTACTAGGACCTGGGACTTTCCTGAGGCCTGATCAAGCCTGAAACAACCCAATTTGAGCCGAGTTGACCTAAACTTTTTTAAAATAAAAAATACAAAATGATATTATTTTCAGTAAAATAACGTTGTTTTATTTCTAAAAGTTGGGTCTCGGGTCCAGCTAAGTCTGGGCAGCCCGAGCCTGAACTCTACTCTTGACTCGACTTTTCAAAAAATTGGATGCGAGGACTAGTCAACCCAACCTAGGTCGTTGACTTTGATCGAATCAGACTTGGGCTTAGTTGCTATCCCTAATTTATCTTGGTATTATTATTCAATTTAAAGCAATTATAAAAAAGTTAGATTAGTTTAATTGGTTTATTCAAAATTTATTTGAACTGATTAATTTTTTAGTTCAGTTTTAAATTATATAACTCGATTTATCTTGATTAATCAATATATAGATATTAAAATAAACAAATTATTTTTATTTAATAATCTATTTTTTAATTTTAATTTCTTTAATAAATATAGAAAATGTCTTACTTCAATCATTTTTAAAATACTTCAAACAATTTAATATTAATTAAACCTTATTTAATTTCTGTTTGAGTTTTAAACATTAATTTGAAGTTGATACTTTCAATTTCAATCATGTCCTCCGGGGCCCTGGGTAGTTTGGAATTTATTATCTCCAATTAATATAAACATTAAAAAACAAAATAGAAAAAAGATCACCGACCACGTGGCAAGCATCAACGGGGGACTTTCTTAGTCTAGTGGGCCCTATCGCCGGACTTCTAATTCCGACAAGTCAATAATCATCCATATACTGACTCGCTACTTGTAAAACAAATCCCCCAATCGCACACCACCACGTGTCCCCCAAATATATATTCCCCTGCCCGTTTTCTGTCCAATCACTTCGGGCAGCAGTAACAGTGCTCTCGCGCAGGCAGACCTGGGGGTGGGGGAAGAAAAACAGTTTTTTTTAATTTTCTATATTCGTATAAAGAGGCGGAAGTCGCGGGCTCTGGAGATCCAAGTGGATGAGTTCACTCTCATCTCTCTGTTTCAAAGAGTGTGTGGATCAGTAAAACGCTCTGATATGGAATGCTAGCACTTGGCTTTTCAATCTGGAAGGAGTCTAGTAGGAAGATTATCTGATATTGTGGAGATCTCGGTCGCTAGGGGCACTGTCAGATGTGGAAACTCGCTCGATTCGCGGAGTCCAATTTGCGCCGATCTCGGCGGTTGTTCTCCGTCGGGGTGTCAGGTCCTTGTATTGTTCACAAGCGTGGCGCTGATATTCTCCATGATCCCTGGTACAACAAGGTATGCGAGCTGCTTCTGATAGGAATTAAGTGAGGACTGCGTGTTTGTTCCTGTAGCGCGTTATGTTTGTTTCTGTTACAGTTACTTGAAGCATGCGTATCCAGTAGAGAGTGATGAATGCGGTTGATTATGTTACATAAAGATTTGTTTTTTTTGGTCTCTGTTTGTTTTCTTTTTCAAGAACAGGATACTGGATTTCCTTTGACGGAAAGAGATCGACTAGGGTTGCGTGGCCTCCTTCCACCTCGTGTGATATCGTTCGAGCAGCAATATGCACGTTTTAGTAAGTTTAGCTGATGTTATCCTCTTGTATTTACAGCTACAGTGACTAGCTGCTTATCAGGTTATTTTTCGTTTGATTAGTTAAAGAATCTTGAATCCCATCCGCAGTGATTTCTGAGCACCAGTACGTTAGTAGGAGATTTGTTATGGGAGTACAACTAAGACGACCACTGTCATTATACACCATATCATCATTTTATCCTTATTAAGTTTTACTCATCTGGCTTGTTAAGTTCACCCCTTGTGCTATTGAACATGCCATTTCAATTTGTGACTGTGTGGGGAAGCATGCGATTCAGTTTTGTGCCTCTTTGCTATTATCTACACTAATATGCTGTTTTAACTGTATTAACCAGTGGAATCATATCGATCATTGGAGAGAAATACAAAGGGCCAACCTGATGGCGTTGTGTCCTTGGCAAAATGGAGGATCTTGAATCGGCTGCATGATAGGAATGAGACCTTATACTACCGAGTAAGTTGTTTGTCCTGTTCCTTACTAAATTGAATATATTGAAACCATTTAATTGAATGTACCTAAATATAAAGTACTTTTTGCTCCTTTTGCTTGTCTAGGTTCTGATTGATAACATCAAAGATTTTGCCCCCATTATATATACACCGACTGTAGGGTTAGTGTGCCAAAATTATTCAGGCTTATTCAGACGCCCGCGTGGAATGTACTTTAGTGCAAAGGATAAGGGAGAGATGATGTCAATGATCTACAATTGGCCAGCTCACCAGGTATTGTTGATTCTTCAAGTGCTGCAGCATAATTCCCTTCTCTGTCTCTCTTTATTGGAAGTTAAGCACATTTGCTCTATCATTGCCGTGCGCGCATTCTAGTGCACAATAAGCCTCATGAATTGCCAATATGGATGCATTTTTGATGTTGCAAAGATGGACCAGTTTTAATCGCAGCCTTTTTTTCCTTGCTGGAAGCTACTCGTCATTACTCTAGGTTCTATGTTAATCCATAGTTGTTGGTTGAGGACATATTTGTGTGACTTGGAAACCAAATTTGAACACGTGCTGAATAATTTCTCCTGCCGTTCTTTATGGTTAATCAGTTAAAAGTTAAAACTGTTACTTTATGTTTCAGGTAGACATGATAGTCCTAACAGATGGTAGTCGTATTCTTGGCCTTGGAGACCTTGGGGTTCAAGGAATAGGCATACCCATTGGCAAACTTGATATGTATGTTGCTGCTGCTGGATTCAACCCACAGAGAGTATGGACTTTCCTCTCTTGCTCTCTTCCTCTGTATTATATACATGTGTATTTCGATGCCCTTACTTCCAAACTCAAAATTTCAAGACTCTTTCAAGACTCAAAATTCCAAAACTAAAAGTACTTCCAAACTCTTACTAAGCTCCCGTATTGACTTATAACACTAGAATTCGTTATGTGCATGAGGATGGTTCCCCGTGATAGCTTATTTGCTGTTGCCTTTAAATAAATGTTGTCGGCGTATGGATTTTAACAAGGCTCTTGAAAAACTTTCTTATCATTTCACTGCCTATATTTTGCAGATTCTTCCAGTTATGCTAGATGTCGGTACTAACAATCAGAAACTACTTGAAGATCGTCTCTGTGAGTAAATGTGTGAACAGTTGATGTTTTGATTGTTTTCCTAAAGGTTTCTGCTATAGAAGACAAGTGGAGTGTGAAAAGTTTTAATCAAATTTCTTTTTCTATGAGACATAATGATGTCATTTCAAATGCATAGATTTAGGAACTCGACAACCTAGACTGGAAGGACAAGAGTATTTATCTATTGTTGATGAGTTCATGGCAGCTGTTTTTACTCGATGGCCCAAGACCATTGTCCAGGTTTTCCTTTATGCATTATCATATTTCTGTAGTTTCTGCATTCTTGGTTCATGAATGTTAACTATTGTTAATCTAATCTTAACAGTTTGAAGATTTTCAAATGAAGTGGGCATTTGAAACCCTTGAAAGATACCGTACAAAGTTCTGCATGTTCAATGATGACATACAGGTGAGTGCTAGCTCTATCATTCTGCTGAATTACATTTAGCTAGAGAATTATGTTATGCATACGGGTAGAAACTATTAGAGCTGCTTCCACCATTAAGATATTTTTGCATACTGTCTTGTAGGGAACTGCAGGTGTTGCACTTGCTGGATTACTGGGAACTGTCAGAGCTCAGGGGCGTCCATTATCTGACTTCGTGAAACAAAAGATAGTTGTAGTTGGAGCTGGAAGGTATCTCATTGATTTTGAATGATGAGTTCACTTTTTTATTGAACGTGCTGAGTCCTTTGCTTGTTTTTACTGGTTATAGTGCAGGACTTGGTGTCCTTAAAATGGCAGCACAGGCTGTTTCAAGAATGTCAGGGAGCAATGAGACAACTGTAAAGAATCAATTTTTTCTGCTTGATAAAGATGTATGGTTCTATTCATTGTACGGCCATAGCTTTTCTCTATTTCATTCCAGTATAGCTGGGAGGTCGTTTATGTTTGAATGAATTAGAAATGTAATGTTTTTCAAGATTCTCTATCTTGCAATCTTGAATCCATCAATGAAGACTCTAAATGTAGTTGAAAGTTAAAAAATAAGCCGCAAGGTAGACAATATACTGTTGAAATTTATGCATATCATGACAAAATATCCTGTAAATTATTTGCCCTTGGTTAAAAGTTGAAGGCTTCTCTTTTTGCAGGGCCTCATCACAAAAGAGAGGAAGAATCTCGATCCAGCAGCAGCACCATTTGCAAAAGACTTGGCAGATGCTGAAGGACTTAAGGAGGGATCTAGTCTAATTGAAGTGGTATGACCACTGCTGCCGTGGACAGTTTACGACTCTGATTATAGATTTCATAGAGAGAACAACCATAAATTATTTCAATATGTTAATTTGTAAAGCTAAGCACACATATGTAAACAACTCTTGTTTCTGATAGTTACGAAATTCAGGTTAAGAAGGTCAAGCCTGATGTGCTTCTTGGTTTATCTGGAGTTGGTGGTGTCTTCAATGAGGAGGTAATCCTATTTTTATTATATAAATCGTAATAAGTTGAACTCAGAAACATAAATTCATTGGATCTATTCTTGAAAATTATTTTTACATTATATATCTCATTTGATTTCTTGATCAGTAGGCTTTGTGTTTCCTCTTTCATGATACAGTACCTCACAAGCTTTTGTTGAAATTGAATCAGGTACTCAAGGCGATGCGAGAATCCGGTTCATCTAAACCTGCTATATTTGCCATGTCCAACCCCACAAAAAATGGTTCCTTTTTGCAAGATCCTTAAATTTCTACAATTTGTCACGACCGCTCAATAATTTTCTACTTACACCTGTTCCTTGGAACAGCTGAGTGTACTGCTGCTGATGCGTTCAAGTATGCTGGAGAAAATATAGTTTTTGCAAGTGGAAGCCCGTTTGAGAATGTTGATCTTGGTATGGTTCACATCCATATATTGATTTTTCCTATCGTTGGTCTGCTTCAGTATTATTTTGTACTTGTAATGACTTGATGAGGTACAGATATAGATCTACCGACCCACACACACATTTTATTCATTGTTTTGGTTTATGACTAACAAGTTAGTATGTGTTTTCAGGGAATGGAAAAGTAGGTTATGTAAATCAAGCAAATAATATGTATTTATTTCCTGGGTATGCATTCCCTCCTTGACTTGAAACTTTAAATTGTGATGTCCAGGTTCTGACATTTGTACAAACATTTATGCACCTTTTCAGGATTGGTTTGGGGGCTCTTTTGTCAGGTGCGCGATTCATTACAGATGGAATGTTACAAGCAGCTGCAGAACGGTATGAACCATGAACCTAAATTCTTAAATCGCTTATTCCATGCATTTACTTTACCAAGGATTTGAACTCTGATAAATAGTGATATCCGAAGATATGTACCCCCTGATTTAGGCTAACCTCTAATGTTTTCGTGCTTGTTCTTCGCTAAAGATTCATAAGCTCTAGTGTAGTAGTAAAATTGAAAATGAACCCTTTATCTTGTAATTCTGGCACGAAGGTTCTTTAACAACTGATAATATCCTTCTTGTACAGCCTCGCTTCTTACATGACAGACGAAGAAATTGAAAACGGCATTTTGTTTCCATCAATTAACAGGTGACTGTTCGAGCTCTTAGTATTAAAATTTTTCACGTTTTACTTCCATCTGCATACAGCGTAATGTATTTGGTAAGCAGTAATCTGCATGTTAGTACTGGTTAAATTGGAAGATTTAGTTGCTCCTCCTCTTGTGGCATGTTGATATGAACCCACCTATGAATTAAACTTACAGAAACCACAAACAAGATTGAGATTTGTCCTGTTACATGTTTCCCGTAGATTGAAACCGTGCTAATTAATAATGTGTTGCATTGCAGCATTCGAGACATTACAGCAGAAGTTGGCGCTGCTGTTGTGCGCGCAGCTGTTGCAGAAGGGTTGGCGGAAGGACACGGTGATGTTGGCCCCAAAGATCTCAAGAACATGCCAAAAGTATGCAAGATTTTGAATCACATTCGAATGTTTTACCATAAAAACTGATATTAATTGCTTAAACATAATCGTTTATGCAGGAGGAGACGGTTGCGTATGTGAAGCGTAACAT
>JAOQMM010000004.1:1657917-1673872 GCA_027563515.1 Erythroxylum platyclados
CCACTGGCCGGTTCAGACTTTTTCCGGTCGGACCGGCCGGTCCGGTCCGGTTTTTAAAACCTTGGTTATAAACATAATTAATTAAAATAATAATCAAAATTATAGTGATTATAATTTTTTTTCTAAATTCAAACTTTATTCACCGCTTGAACCATTTCTTACTTATAAGAAAAGAAAAAATTACATGTGGTAGGTACAAAGCATCTCTTCTTTATATTTTGAATAAATGTATGTAACTAACCATCACCATAGAAGAAGCCATAGGCGATAAGTCCTACCTAAGGAGATCCTAAACTTAGCTCAGTTCTTCCCAGTGACAGAGTCCCAAATTAATGGCAGAAGCAACCAGGAAGTTAATTCCTTTGCTTATTAAACCATCTTCTTGTAGTTTTCTTTTCTTTATCACGTTAATGGTAGTGGCTGATACAGAGATGGGTTTACTTTATCAAGCTCCATCTTCTTCTATTAATTTAGCAATCTGTTCGTTGCAGGTATGCAGTTGTAACCGGGGCGAACAGGGGAATTGGTTTTGAGATTTGTCGGCAGTTAGTATTAGAATTTTTAATATGGGTGGAGTGTAGAACCTATTAATAATAATTGGGTTTGAGTCAACCATTACCAAAATGACTAGAACTAGTCATTTGGATAGTTGACCCTTACTGTTTATAAACCACTTAACATTTTTATGTTTAGTCAATATGAGACATTCTAACACTTCCCTCAAGTGCAACTGGGACTGAACATCTAGTTGTCACTTAACATAAATGCAGCGATAACCGGACCGGACCGTTGGGATTGAACATCCAGACGGACAACTGGGAAATTAAGAATCCAGACTAAACCTTCTCTGATACCATATTAGAATTTTTAATATGGATGAAGTGTAGAACCCATTAACAATAATTGAGCTTGGGTCAACCATTACTAAAATGACTAAAACTAGTCATTTAGATAGTTGACCCTTACTATTTATAAACCACTTAACATTTTTATGTTTAGTCAATATGAGATGCTCTAACAGTTAACTTCAAATGGGATTGACGTGATCGTAACTTCCAGAGACGAGAAGAGAGGTCCTGAAGCTGTTGAGAAGCTCAAAAACTCTGGTATCTCATCAGATTATGTGATGTTTCATCAGCTTGATGTCGCCGATACAGATAGTATCGCTTCTTTGGCTGATTGCGTCAAGAACAGAGTCGGAAAGCTTGATATATTGGTAGTGAAAGTTAAAATCTTTTTCCTACAAATTCATCTTCTACGTCATCGATGAGGGTTGATTGAAACTGTATGCAGGTGAACAATGCGGCAGTTGCAGGAATGCAAGTAGATGTTGAAGCTTGGAGAGCTTCGGTGGGTAAAGTTTGTTTCAGCTTCTTCAAGTAGTTGCAGAAACTCGAATTCTTGTTTATGCTTTTTCACCGATGCAGGGAGCTGGTCAGATCAAAACTGAGCTAACTTCTCAAACTTATGATTCTGCCGAAGAATGTGTGAGAATAAATTACTACGGTGCCAAGAGAATGATCGAAGCACTTGTTCCTTTACTCCAATTGTCCGATTCTCCTCGGATTGTCAATGTTTCCTCCTCCATGGGAAAGCTTAAGGTAACTCAACTTTATTACAGTAATCCGTGATGCTAAGTTTAGCTGTTCTTAACTGTTGGCTTGGCCATGTGCTTCTTCCTTTGTTGTTCCAGAATTTATCAAACGAATGGGCAAAAGGGGTCTTAGGTGATGCAGAGAATCTGACAGAACAGAGAATTGACGAGGTTTTGAGCCAATTCCTCGAGGATTTTAAGGAAGCTTCACTGGAAGCCAAAGGATGGCCTGTTTTCTTATCTGCATATGTTGTGTCTAAAGCAGCCATGAATGCGTATACAAGGATTGCAGCCAAGAAGTATCCCAATTTCTGTGTGAATTCCATCTGCCCTGGTTTTGTGAAGACAGACATAAACTATCAGACAGGGGTTTTGCCTGTGGAAGAAGGTGCAGAGAGTCCAGTGAGGCTTGCTCTGCTACCTGCTGGCGGTCCTTCAGGTTGCTTCTTCATCAGAAAGGAGGAAACTTCTTTTTAATCAACTCTTTCTTACATTTTGAAGTTCGAGTTCATGATCAATCCTTCTGGTCCACTGTAACATTATCTTTGAACAATAATTAGATAATTATGGTTAAATGCTCTGAAAGGTGATTTGATCAATATGGCTCGGGTCGGACTCAACTCTTAGGTTCGAGTCCATTTTAAAAATTTAGGTTGAATTTGAACTCGACCCAAAATCTAATAAGGCTCGAATCTCAAGGCATGAATTCAAACAAGATTTGGTTTAGGTACTCCAAACTAAATCTAATTATTTTATTTTAACAAAAATTAAAAACAGTAAAATGATATTATTTAATTTAATATATTTGAACTTCAAACTAAATCTTGCTTAAACTTAACTAAATTTGTCATTACTAATCTGATTAATAAAATAAATATTTTTATGCCTCTTAATTTAAAGATTATCAAGATATTGTAATTCATTCATTTGATAACTTAATTATAAATAAAAATAACTTTTTTGTGATAATGAAATTATATGTATCAATCTCTTTGTAAAATTAAATAGAAAAGTTACGTATAATTGATGACTCTTGTAAAATGGGAAACTTTGTGCACTGATGTTTGCCATCTTACTTAATTTTAATCAATAAAATAAATTAAATACATAATTTATATGTTTACTTAAAATTTTATTTAATATACATATAAAATTAAATTTAAAATATTTCAAAAGAATAATTCAAACAATATATTTAAAATAAATTAAGGTTTAAGACAACTTACTTTTATTTTTATCAAATAATCTAATTAAGTTTTTAAATTAAAATTTATCATTTGTGTAACATTCAACCATTAGTTTTGATTCGACCTACTTTAGATAATTATATAAAATTTATTGTGTGTTTAATATTTCAATAATTCACAAAAATTATTTTAAATATCATAAAATTTTAAAATAATTCAAAAACTTAAAAATTAAAATAAATAATATACGAAAAGAAATTCAAAATCTATTACTCAATATTTGATATTAAAATCAATATTTTATATTTTAACATCAATTTAGAGTAATGCAAACCAATAAGATTAATAATAGGTCTTTCATTCCGTGTCCTGATAAAGCAATTCTCATATTAATCATGTGGGCTATTACTTTTCAAAGAAAAAGTTAAAAACGTAAGGGCTTTGACTGGTCTAGCCATGATTAGTCAAAGAAGCTTCCAGATGACTTAAGAATACGGAAGCTTAGGCCATGGTCGGTGAATTGCAGATCAGCCAAAAATTTGGCTGATTGATTCATATCAGCTAATTGATTAAAGTGTTTGGTCACCAGCTGTTGGAAATGACTGGTTAAACCAATAAATTGAGGAAGGGTAGCTTTTCATTTCAGCTGATCAACCAAAAGACTAATTTGCCCGAAGCCAGAAAAGAGAAACAAAAAAGACCTTCTCCTTTAAATTTGCTCCAAGCAACCTCAAGTCTACTTGTTAACAATTTAATTTAGATGCTAAAGATTTTAACTTTTTACTATGAAAGAAGACGCCCTTTAGGCCTTTAACCAAAATTTAATAATATGCATAGTAATATTAAAATAAAAGTTTTAATTAGTGCAATTATTAGAATTAATTCATGAGTTTGATCGATTTACATTTCTATCGGTGGATTGTTATATTTTGTACTTGGATGTATCATCATCATCATTATTATTATTAGAGTTATAACCTTAAATTTTTGCAAAATTAAATATCTAAAATTTAAATTATTATAAGAATATTCAACAAAATACTAAGATATACAATATTCATACCTTTATAATTTTTTTAAAGGTATGTCCTCATAAGTCATTTTACACATAAACAGCTAATTTTACTAAACATCTCTAACAATCAGCTAATGCAATCCGCTAGTCAAATCAGCTAATAGAATCAGCTATCAGTTAATAGCTGATAGAATCAGCTAACAGCTAATACAATCAGCTGATTGCCAAACAGGACTTTAAGTTCAAGTATAAAAACCTGAAGAAGCCGGCTTTTCCTACGAGTGACAAGAGTTCCAACAATGGCGGAAGCAACCAGAAAGTTGGCTCCTTTGCTTATCTTCTGAATTGTTTTCTTCTTTTTCATTCTCTGTAAAGAAGGGGTAGTGCTGAAGTAAGCTTCTTTTTTCCTTATTAAGCTCACTAACAACAATCTCTTCATTGAAGGTATGCAGTTGTTACAGGAGCAAATAGGGGGATTGGGTTTGAAATCTGCAGGCAGTTGGCTTCAAATGGGATTGTTGTGGTATTAACAGCAAGAGATGAGAAGAGAGGGGTCGAAGCTGTTGAGAAGCTCAAAGACTCTGGTGGTCTCTCGGATTACGTGATCTTTCATCAACTTGACGTCGTTGACGATGATGGTATTTCTTCTTTTGCTGATTTCATCAGGAACCGATTTGGAAAGCTTGATATACTGGTAAAGTTTAAAACCCTTGTCTCTGTTCGCCACATGTTCTACAAAATGCTTTCATTTCTAAAAATCTGTATGACTCATGAAGAACTGTTACAGGTGAACAATGCTGCTGTTTTTGGTATTCAAATAGATGCTGATGGTCTCAGAGCTTCGGTTGGTAAAGTAAGTTTAATTGGAACTTGAAGTCTTCTTTGACCTCAAAAAGGCATGAATTTGCTCATGCTTTTCGTCGATGCAGGCAGGTTCTGAGATCAACTGGAGTGAAATATCGACTCAATCCTATGAATTAGCTGAAGAATGCCTCAAAATAAACTATTATGGTGCCAAAAAAATGGCTGAAGCACTATTACCATTACTACAGTTGTCTGATTCTCCTAGGATTGTCAATGTTTCCGCCTCGCTAGGGAAACTTGAGGTAAAAATCACAAGCATTACTGTCAAATGTAAACTGTATATGTTTTTGCACCGCTCAACTTTAATTCAGACTTAAAAGAATAATAAGTTTAGCAGCCATATCTTTAAATTTATAAAGATTTTTTTCTCTTTTTTCTTTTTCGATATCAGATTTGCGATTATGAATTGATATGCCAAGTTCCATAAAATGGTAGCTCCTAAAATGCTTCCTTTGTGCCTTGTTGCAGAATGTACCAAATGAATGGGCTAAAGGGGTGTTAAGCAATGCAGAGGAACTTACAGAAGAGAAAGTGGACGAGGTGTTGGACCAATTCCTGAAGGATTTTAAGGAGGGTTCATTGGAAATCAAACGGTGGCCTGCTCAACTATCTGCATATAGAATGTCGAAAGCAGCTTTGAATGCCTACACACGGATGTTGGCTAATAAGCACCCGAGTTTCTGCATCAACTGTGTCTGCCCTGGTTTTGTAAAGACAGACATAAACTTTAACACAGGATATGTACCTGTCGAGGTCGGTGCTGAGGGTCCTGTGAGGCTAGCACTGCTCCCTAATGGTGGCCCTTCTGGTTGCTTCTTCTTTCAGATGGAGGAATCTTCTTTCTGATCAAGTCCTCTTCTGTTTGCTTCTGAGGAATGCCTGTTCTGTTTATTATTGTATTACAGTAGCTGTCTGAAACTTATAGTTTTCCTTTTACCCTATTATTGTTTTATTACAGTATCTTTGAACAATAATTACACGATTGTGGGTTAAATGCTCTTAAGTAATTTGATCAGTAATGGTTAATGGCTGGGGTTGGGCTAACACTGAGATTCGATTCTAATTTAAAAATTTAGATTGAATCTGAACTCAACTTGAAACTTGATCAAACACAAATCTCGCAATTTGAATTCGAGCACGATTAGATTTAAATAATCCAAAGTTTGATTGAGTTTGAACTAAGTTCGATTAATTTATTTAAAAAAAATTAGAAAGTAAACGATAACGTTTAATTTAATAAATTTAGACTTCAAACCAAGTCGAGACCAAATTTGCCGTTACTACTTCAATTAATAAAGTATTTTTTTTGTGTTGCCTGCGAATTTAAAGATTATCATTGTATTGTAATTAACTTAATCATAAATAAAAATAACTTGTTTGAGTTAATGAAATTAAATGTATTGGTTAATTTTAAATTAATAAAATAAATCACTTAAATACATAATTTATATTTATACTCAAATTTTATTTAATATTCATATAAAAATTAATTTTAAAATATTTTAAAAAATAATTCAAACAATAAATTTAAAATAAATTAAAGTTTTTAGACAATTTATTTTTATTTTTATATCAAATAATCTAATTAAGTTTTTATATTAAAATTTATCATTTGTGTAATATTCAACTATTAGTTTTGATACAATTTACTTAGTGTTAGAACGAAGATGTACAATAAAAGGTTAAAATCAAAAAGGTTGCTTATAAAGTTCTATTTGATAACACCACACAAAGGGAGAGAGAGTAATTAATAGAATAAGTTACAAAAAGGCAAAGAAAGAGGTGAAGAAGATAATCTCAAAAGCTACAAGTAGAAATGTCAATGAGTCGGGCTGAATCTGGGCCGTCGATGGCCCGACCCAACCCGGTCAAAATATATTTCAGGTGGCTCGGAATCAACTAGCCACGGGCAGCCCGTCGGGCCTAAGTCGGCCCTAAATTTTAATATATTTTTGAAATTTTTTATATATTTATTTTAAGAGAATTTGGAAAATTTTAGTTATATTTGTTTGAATTCATAAATTATAAATTATAACATAACCATTTATAATAAAGTGTAGGATGAAATTACCTATAAATTATGCAAAAATATTTATATAAAATAAATGATATAAAATATGAACCAATATATATTTATTAAAAATATGTAGCTATGATAATGCTGTTATAATTATTCCCTACAAATAAGTGAATTTAATTTTAATTTTGTAATTTTATTATAACAATTAATTATAATGTAAATGTAAAAAAGTTATTATCTAAGTACAATTTATTTCAAATATTATTTTTACATGTTTAAAAAATTATTATAATTCTTTTTAATATGATTTTTTAGAAAAATATGTATATTAAGTTTATAAGATAATATTTTCAAACTTTTAATGTTTTATAAATTATGTACAAAACTCTTAATTGATGTTGTCGTTGTCAATTATATACTTAAAATAATAATTAGACATGTAACTTTTAGTTATTGTTGATTGTTTTACTTCTATAAATATTATTGTCTTTTCATATTATATCTACTATTAAGGCATTTAAACTTTTTTATTTTATCAAGTTGAACAAGCTAATTCTTCAACTCATAAAAGTTTTGAGTTAAAGCACCAAATAGTAGTCAGTGTTTTGTTAGTACTATGCAAAAGTTATGAGATCGTTGTTGTCGACTTGTCTCTTATTAGAGCATACATGTCTCTACTACACATACACACTCTCATACAAACATTTTAATAAATTAAATAAACTTTAATAAAGAAAATTTATTAAAAAATTGTTATATGTCACATTATATACTTTAGAAAATTTACTAAGGAATAAGGACTCCAACAAAAATTGATTAATAATTATATTATAAGTTTATAACCTCTTTTACTTTTTTTCTAAAATCATTATATTATAATTAATCTAAATTTGCATTAATAATTTTTTTTCTTCTTTCTAATATTAGAAGATTCAATCATAAGTCACTCTAATTAAAAGTTTGTTAAAAGTAATTCCTTACTCGAAACTTGATATAAGTTTTATTTTAAATCCTTCTCGTCCTTATAGTGTTATAAGCATACCAATTTTTGTTTGCTTTCTCTCGAATCCAATGTAAAAAATCCTCTCTAATATTATGTTTAATAATTCAAGTTTATACTAATCAAACATGCATCTCTTTCTTTAGGTATAATAAAATTATAATCATAAAAATAATTAATTAATATTTTCATTAATAATCATTTTCATAAAATTTATAAATTTTTACCTTTTTCTTTTTAATATATATATATATATTAAGTCACAACTTTAAATTATAACAACATATAATTATCATATAATAAAGTTATTAATTTATCGAATATTAAATTAAAATTTTTTTATATCTTTTTATTTAAACCCCTTAATATTTTATTTGAATAAAACTATAAGCCATAAAATGAAAGCGTAATATCACTAAGTTCTTAATATTTTAAGTGATATTTTAGGTATAATGAGCTAAATATTAACACAATTTGTGTTAAAAGTGAGGTTTAGATTGAAGGGTGCTACATACATTTACATATCATTAATGAGGAAATACATTTTAAAATTAAAATCTTGTGATATACTTATTGATTGATTGATTAATTGGATATTTTGATTTGCAGTCACTCCCCAACTTCAAGCCAAACATCAAACTTGTGTAGCTATCCTTGTGAGTTTGGTGAGTGAATTGTTGGAAAGTGAATACAAAGTTGAATCAATTAATTTGAACTTAGTAGTAACCTTCCATTAAAACATGTGATTATATAAATAAGTAATTAATTAGGAATTTTAATTCATTTGATTAGGAATTTGTAGGAAATTCATTAAGTTAATTATAGTTAAGAATTTTCAATTCAATTAATTATGAATTTTAATTTTACTTAAATAATTTATTAATTATTATATGAGAGAATTGATAAAATCAAATTCATTAACTATAGAAAATTTTGTTGTACGCGAATGATTATCTAAATCATTTTACAAGAAATGATACAATTTTAAGATAATATCATGCCGGATAGACGAAGTTTGAGTATTGGATGCTGAAGAGTGGAGACTAAGAGAGCATCTAATTGTACTTGTTGGTAGGATTGTCAAAACTAAATATTTAAATCATCTGTATGTACAAACATTATATTTAGTAATATAATATTAAAATAAAAAAATATTTAGTAATGTAATATTAAATTAAAAGAATATTAAATATATCTTCATCTTCAAATATTCGATCAAAATAACCTACAACTGGTCGATTAATTTCGCTAGTCTGCTCCACATTAATACCTGTGGCTGTAGGAAAATTAAAAACACAATGTTAGGTAAGATAATATAAAAATAGATAAAATTAATATATTAAAAAGAGAAGGATTTACCATCAATATCTTCATTATTTAACCAACTTTGAGCACACATAAGAACTTCTACAGTGTGATAATGAAGCCAACCACGATCAGGAGTAATGACCCGACCACTAGTACTAAATGTAGACTCTGAAGCAACGATGGATGATGGAATAGCTAACAAGTCTCAAAACAATCAACTATAAATAAAAAACCAAATTTGAGAAGAGAGAATGAGAGATTACCTTATTAAGTACGTTGGACCGTTGGTTGTTTTGAGCGTTGGTGACTTCACATGACCGACAATTGACAAAGGAGCTGGGGAAAGGACAGATGACATGAAGAAGAAGAATGAAGGAAGAACATGACTTGGTGACATGAAGAAGAAGAACGGATGAAGAACAGAACAGTAACACAAAGAAAAGTCAAATGATTGAATTGAAAAACCAGAGGACATAGTCGTGTGTGTGTGAGAGAGTGAGTGGTAGTGGCCGGGTGAGGAGGAAGGGAAGCCTGTGGTGAGTCATTTAATGAGAAGCAAAACGACTCATTTTTGCTTTCAACAAAACAACATCGCTTTGTCTTCTGTTTTAAGTTGTATTGTATGTAACTTAAATGACGTTGTTTTGCTTGTGGAAGTTATTTTAAAAATGTAACAAAAACGATGTCGTTTTGTTATAAACAAAATGATGTCGTTTTGTTTGGTGACCTTGGGCGGGCTATAGGCCACAGGCCAAAGAGGTTGGGTCAAACTCAGCTAGCTCGTGGCCCGATTTGACCGAGCCATACTGTTTGACCACAGGCTGGGCATTTTTTGACATCCCTAGCTAAAAGCAGAGCTTACGAGAAATTATACCAACAATTAGAAACTAAAGATAGAAAAATGATATATTTAAGTTGGCGAGAGTTAGGGAACATAAAGTAAGAGATTTAGACCAAGTTTGTTGTATAAAAGATGAAGCAGGGCGAGTGCTTATGATTAAAAATGACATCAAAATAAGATGACAGAGATACTTCTATAGCCTTTTTAATAAACTCGTAGAGGACAACATCTCTTTAGGTGATCTTAGCTGATCCAGGAGGAATCATAACTTTACTTGTTGCCAGCAGATTACAATGGAAGAAATTAAAAGAGCTTTGAGGGAGATGAAGAGTGGAAGGACAGTAGGACTTGATGAGATATCCATAGAAGTGTGGAAGATCCTAGCGAAAAGGGTCTTATTTAGCTAGTTAGGCTTTTTAATGTGATCTTTATGTCTGCCAAAATGCCAGATGAGTGAAGATTTAGTATACTAATTCCTCTATAGCCTTTTAATGAAGGTGTAGAGGATAACATCTTTTTAGATGATCTTAGCATATTTGAGAGGTATCATAACTTTATTTATTACCGACATATTACAAGGGAAGAAATTAAAAGAGCTTTGAGGGAGATGAAGAGTAAAAGGGTAGTAGGGCCTGATGAGATACACATAGAGGTGCAGAAGAGCCTAGGTGAAGAGGGTCTTTTTTGGCTAGCCAAGATTTTTAATGTTATCCTTAAGTTCACCAAAATGTTAAATGGTGGAGACTTAGTATACTAATTCCTCTATATAAGAACAAATGAGACATCCAAAGCTGTAATTACTATAAAGAAATCAAACTACTTAGTCAAATCATGAAGTTATGGGAGAAGGTGATTAAGAAGAGAGTGAAAAAAAAATGCAACTATCTTAGAGAACTAGTTTGGCTTCATACAAGGAAGGTCAACGATAAAAGCTTTACATCTTTTTAGAAGATTAATGGAATATCACAGGAAAAGACAACATAACCTACACATGATTTTTAGAAGGTGTATGACAAGGTACCTAGAAAAATCATATGGAGGTTTTTAGAAGTTAAGGGAGTTCCTATGACCTATATATAGGTTATTAAGGATATGTATGAAGGTATAAAAACTAGAGTAAGGACAATAAAGAGAGATACAAAATATTTTTTTCATTGATATTGCGCTATACCAAGGATCTTCATTGAGCTCTCTTTTGTGTTTGCAGTAGTGATGGATGAGCTCACCAAGAATATCCAAGGAGATGTACCTTAGTGTATGTTGTTTGTTGATGACATTGTTTTAGTCGATAAGACAAGAGAGAGTATCCATATCAAGTTAAAACTTTTGAGGGACACGTTAAAATCAAAGGGTTTTAAATTAAGCAGGACTAAGGTTGAGTACTTAGAGTGTAACTTTTTGGATCATAGGGTGGCTTCTGACGTGATGGTAAAGATTGATTTGAAAGTTATACCACAAAAAGAGTGTTTTAAGTATCTAGGATCTATCATTTAAAGCAATATAGAGATTGATGAATACATAGTTCACCTATTGATGAAAAACTATTTCACCTTATCAGATCCTAGTGGCTTAAGTACATCAGGAGTTTTATGTAACAAGAAGACACTACTCAAGCTTAAAGGTAAATTCAATCATTTAACGATTAGGTCGACTATACTCTATGGGACAGAGCGTTCCCCATCAAACAAGTACATAGTCATAAGATAATGGTGGCAGAGATGAGGATGCTCCGTTGGATGAACAACTTTACTATAAGAGATAAGGTCAAGAATATAGCAATAAGAGACAAATTAAAAGTGACTAATATTAACGAAAGTTAATAGAGACAAGGCTTAGGTGGTTTGTACATATTTAGAGGAGACACCCTGACGCTTTAGAGAAAAGATGCGAGAAAAATATACTTAAAAGTTGTAAGAGAAAAAAAGGAAGGCCTAAGAAGAACTGAGGGAGGTGATTAGGAATCATATGGCTATGCTGGAACTTAACAAGGACAATGACCCTCAATAGAGAACTTTGACAAACTAGGATGAGGGTAAAGGATCTCACATAGAGAGGTCCTTCTCTTTTTCATAAGTCTTTTAAATATTTTTTTTAAGTCTTATGTCTTGTATTTAGCCTAAACATTTAATATGTAGTACTTCTCTCTTAGGTATTTAGCCTAAATATTTTCTTGTAATGACTTGTTTAATTTATTTAGGTTAAAATACATTTAACTCTCTGTATTTTAGCCCTTGGTACATTATACCCCCATCTATTTTAAAAATAGACATATTGCTCCCTTTGACCACCAGTCAAAGAAGATTAGAATTTAAAAATCTTTTTTACCTTTGTATTGTGATGACATCACCATAGATGTACATGATGCATTTTTTTGGACAAAAATATCATTTTAGTCATTTGTTAACTAAAATACATTAAACACCTATATTTTTTTGCTTTATTTCATTATGTCCTCTATTTAAAAAATAAAAATTATTTTAAGCATGGATTATATTTTCACCGTTAATAAATAAAGAAAGGAAAAATTATTAAAAATAACATTGTCTTCACAATTGCAGTTCATGACTGTTAATTTATGAAAAAAATTAAAAAAAGAAAATTTATTTATGAAACAAAATTAAAAAAGAAAATTTATTGAAGGTGTCATTTTTTTAATTATTGTACGTTCTAATTGTTAATTGATGAAAAAATTATAAATTTTTGTTTACGATTTACCCTCTCACCATTACTTCACAAAAAAAAGAAAAATAATTAAAAATGTCATTTTTTCAAAATTGTACAGTCTGAGATATTTTTATCCTTAAAAAAATTTGGAAGTAAGAACTATTTTTTTAAACCGTAAACAAAAATTTATAATTTTTTCATCAATTAACAATTAGAACGTACAATAATGAAAAAAATGACACCTTCAATAAATTTTCTTTCTTTTTTTAATTTTGTTTCATAAATAAATTTTCTTTTTTAAAATTTTTTCATAAATTAACGATCATGAAGTACAATTGTGAAGACAATGTTATTTTTAATAATTTTTCCTTTCTTTATTTATTAACGGTCAAAATGTAATCCATGCTTAAAATAGTTTGTATTTTTTAAATAGATGACATAATGAAATAAAACCAAAAAAAATATAGATGTTTAATGTATTTTAGTTAACAAATGACTAAAAGGATATTTTTATCCAAAAAAATGCAACATGTATATCTATAGTGATGTCATCATAATATAGGGGTAAAAAAGTCTTTTAAATTCTGAGCTCCTTTGACTGGTGGTCAAAGGGGGCAATATGTCCATTTTTAAAATAGAGGGGGCATATTGTATCAAGGGCTAAAATACAGGGGTTAAATGTATTTTAGCCATTTATTTATT
Source organism: Erythroxylum platyclados (assembly GCA_027563515.1). Lineage (NCBI taxonomy): Eukaryota > Viridiplantae > Streptophyta > Magnoliopsida > Malpighiales > Erythroxylaceae > Erythroxylum > Erythroxylum platyclados. The sequence goes on from JAOQMM010000004.1 coordinate 1,671,113, forward strand.
TACTTGTCTTCTTCCTTGTTTGTGTATTTATTTATTTTATCTCTATTTTTATTTTTAATTTTTATTACTTTATTTTTAATATATATATATTTATGTAAGTCTATCAATAACAATCTCTCTACCACTTAGGCTTAAGCTTGCATACTTTTGGACCTTTTTAGATCTTACGTATTAACAGAACTTTCACTGAGTTGTTGTTGGTGTAATATTTCAATAATTCACAAGAATTATTTTTAAAATATTTTAAATATCATAAAATTTTAAAATAATTCAAAAACTTAAATTTTAAAATAAATAAACTACGAAAGAAATTCAAAATCTATTACTTAATATTTGATATTAAAATCAGTATTTTATATTTTAATGACAATTTAGACTATTGCAAATCAATAAGATTAATAATAGGTGTTTGATTACGTGTCTTATAAAGCAATTCTCATATCAAACTTAAAAGACTTTTACTTTACTTTTCAGAATAGTAGAATATCAATTTAAAATAATAATAATGCAAATCAATAAGATTAGTATACGTCATTGATTACGTGTCCTTAAAAAGCAACCCCATATTAAACATAAAGAATTTTACTTTTCAAAAAAGAGAAAAAAAATACATAAAGGCTTTAACTGGTGCAGCCATGAGCCCATGACGTAGGAAAAGAAGCTTTAAGCTTATTAGATATCTTAACAAAATAGTTAATTATAAATAAAAATTATTAATTAATTTTGATAATTAATGCTTTAACTAAAAATTCATTTAATATTACACATAAAAAACTAGAAACAAATTATTTATAAAGAAAATTTTATTTCAAATAGCGTGAAATTAATTAGAGTTTTTAGGCATTTTAATCATTATAATAATATATTGAATAAATAATTTTAAATAATAATAAAAATATTTCTACACTATAAAAGTTTTACTAATGTTTTAATAATTGAACCGAAAATTAAATCAGTAAAATAAAAATTTAAAAATTTAAAAAATTAAATTAGTATTAATCTGACATAAAATTAATTAAATATTAAATAAAATTTAAAAATTTAAAATATAATTAAAATAGATTCTTCTAAGAATTTAATAAAATTTGTGTAAATTAATAAATTATTATAAAATTTAAATTATTAATTAATAAATTCATATAATATGAGTACGAGCAACTAATACATGCGAGGCTTCAAGGTCGTCATGTCTTACGAGGAAAATGATGGCGGCTGGATAGAATATAATTGGATATGACATGAGGACAACATCAATGTCTTTGAATCAAGTGCCTGTCATTTTCTTCCTGTAGATGCCAATCATTTATAACTAAGTTTTGATTTTCAAAACACCTATATTTTTATTATGTTGTGCTTATATTATATTATTTTATGAGCATCAATTCATCTAATTTTTTAAGTCTCATTTATTAAATGAATAGATATCTATAAAATAAGATAGACATAAAATAATAGAAATAAGTGATCTGTTTCTACTTAAGTCTACTAGTTTGCAAAGAGATCGAGAATTCAAATAATTGGTAAGCTTACCTTTTTTTATATATCAAAAGGTAACAAATTAAAATTATAAAAATAGCCTGTTATAAAATATAAATAAAATAGTCTTTTTTGTTAAATATAAAAAATTATGTATAATTAATAATCCTATTCCAATCCTCTCAGGAGTAGGGATGGCAACGGGTCGGCCCACCCATGAGCTGGCCAGCCCGTAGTAGGCCCATGGCCTGCGAGCCACAGCCGGACCCATCTACACTATTATTAAAAAAAATTGTCAAAACGATGTCGTTTTTATCAAATCAATATCGTTTTTGACATTGAGGGCGGGCTGAAGGACCAAGGAGGATTAGCCCACGAGCCGCACAACCCAGGGCCGAGCCAAAAATGCAACGCTACTCAGAGTGGAATTTGCCATTTCTTAAAACTAAATCGCAACGTTTTTTAATTTTAAGATTAGTATACACAATATACAATGATGTGAAAAAGGAGGTTTATAAACTAATTTATTAGAAAAATGAATAGGTATAACAATTTGAAGGATTAAATGAAATTGTACACTTAGTTACTCAACTATTCTAAACTTGTTTAATTAAAAATTTATTAGAGATCGCAATTTAAGAGTATCCAATAATATTATTTTATTAAAAATAATTAAAACGGTATTATTGTTAAAAATAGTTAAATTATTTTTTATATTTATGGTTTTTAAATTTTTAAAATTTATTTGTCTGAATCAAACTATTTAGTATAAAAAGAAAATCATCTTTAAGCATTTAATTTGAGGTATTACAACAAGAATAATAAGAACAATTCAGTAGAAAATAATGTAGAGTCTGAAGAGGTCCAGTAATATACAATCTTACACCTAACTAATAGGGAACCTGTTTTCAAATAACCCGAATGAAACATTTATTTTGAGGTATGTATGAAATTATTCTCAATTGTAAACTTCTAATATAGTATACTTTTAACTTAAATATGATCAAAATAAAATATGAACTGACCATCAGTAGAAGTTCTTAATTCATTCGTTGTGACAAATGCATTTTCTTCATAAATTGCCTTTTCAAGTTCATTGTAATCAAGATCAGGCGATGGTTCTTCTTCTTCTTCGATCCAAAAATCAGTATGCTCAATACAATCAATATCAACTGGATCATATGTTCTCTTCTTACTGAGCGTTCTAAATACATAATAGAGAAATTATAAAGTCAATAATAAAAATAAAATTATTGAAATAAAAACAAAACTATAAAATACCTG
>JAOQMM010000004.1:1679950-1691270 GCA_027563515.1 Erythroxylum platyclados
CTCAATGAAAGCACCAATTGATAAAAGAACTCGGTAGAGATTTCTTATTTAGTATAGTAGTAACCAATTCAATACAAATGCCGAGGTTCCTGTGAGGGTAGCACTGCTTCCTAATTGTGGCCCTTCCGGTTGCTTCTTCTCTCAGATGGGGGAATCTTCTTTCTGATCAAGTCCTCTTATGGTTGCTTCTGAATAATGCCTGTTCTGTTTATTACTGTATTACAGTATCTGTCTGAAACTTACAGTTTTCCTTTTACCCTATTATTGTTGTAGAATTTTATGAATTGTTGATGTAACAGTATCTATCTTGGATTCTCCTGTTAAAGTGTTGATAATGTGTTAGTTTGATTTGTTGGTGTTGTTAGCCATGAAATCTATAATTCATATTGATGATTTTGAGAATTCTGATTAAGATAGAATCCTGATAGAACTGAGTTTGTTTTTTGTTCAAGTCATCATACAAAGTTGAATGGTAAGTTCGTAGTTGGACGCGAAACAAATAGATATCTAATTAACAACTAAGTCTAGTAGCTAAGTCATTTTATTAATACCTCAGAAGTTTCCAAGTTTTGGGGTTCGAGTTTTACACATTCAAGGTTTCTAGCTACAGTAAGAGAACGCCATGAGACTGGAAGAGCTCCTCATCCTTAACGTATGCTCTCTTACTCTCTCTTGTAACATTAACGAAGTTGGTTGCTGTTTAACGAAGTAAAATTCTGTCAAGTAGAGTTATTTGCTAGATTGCTCGTAACTTTATATGCAGTTTCGTAATATTGAGATTATCTTTTCCATGTTATGATCTTCTTTCATGAAGTCTGAGGATGAACAAGGCGAGTGTAATGAAGATGAGCAATTTGAGGTTGAAGAAGAAGGCTCATATTTCACGGATTCTGAAATTGAAGAAGAAGAAGAGTACTATGAAGAAGTAGAATACGATGGAGATGAATATCAAGATGAGGAATCTGAGTTTGAAGAAGAAGACTCTGAGTTCACGGATTCTGAGCTTGAAGAAGAAGAAGATTACGAGGAAGATAAACAATCTGAGCATGAAGAAGAAGCAGAAGAAGAGTGTGATGAAGATGAGGAATCTAAGTATGAAGAAGAAGAGAACGATAAACAACAGCTTTGTTTTCTGATCACACGACTCTCCTCTCTTATACATCACATGATACCAAGAAGAAAAAAGTAAAAGCTGTGAAATTGTAAAGTTCATTGTAACATCAAACCTGTGAGTTATGACATTCACAACAATGATTAAAAATTGTTTATCGTTTTAACCTTACAAATTTTGAATTGTTTATTTTTATGATTCATTTTTTAATTTTTTTTACCTTATCAATTTAACTTTTGATTTGATTTTTAAAATATTAATTCTTACCTTTTCAGATGAAAAAGGTCTTCAATTTTACTTTCACAATGGGCCAAGCTAATACGAAAATGGGTCAGGTTAAGTCAGTTTGACAAATATATAAAGTAATATTTTAAAAATTGAAATATAATTTAAAGAGATTGTACTTATTTATTAAATAATTTAAAGTTTAAATTAAAAAAAGATTGTTAAATAAAAATTAATTAATTCATTCTAGTTTGTACGAACTTATTAATTGATAAAAATTGACTGATTAATTAATAAATTGATCAATTTTTAACAACAAGAATTATTAAAGTAAATCTAACCAAAAAGTTAGATTGTTAAAGATTTTTAAAGTTGATATAAAGTATAACTAAGCTTTTCAAGTTAAAATTAGAACTTTCAAATTTAAATCTAATTTAAATTTTAATCAAATTTATCATTTCTAATGTTAATTTATCACTTTTAAGAAATTTTCAAAACTTAAATTAGATTAAAAATATAAATTTCGAACTAAGAATATTTCAGATAGATTACGCTTATTCTAACCATATCAATTATCAATTAAAATAAATTTATTTTTGTAATTTCAAATTAAACTAAATTAATTTAAGTTGCTGTTATTGCTTATATAAATAATCGGAAACTACAATTAGAAACATATACAAATTTAAAATTGTGACTCATTAAATAATTTATTTAAAATATATTATTTAATAAATATTTACTGTTCATGATATTTGAGAATAAATTTAACAATGATGTGAAAAAGGAAGTTTCCAAACGAAGTTCTAAAAGCTCCGTCGGTTGCCAAGAAATTTCCACCCACAAAAAACAACGGCTTTAACGGTCGAGGTAACTACCTATTCATATTTGCACAAGTACCATAAATCCCTCTATTTAATAATAAATAATAATAATAATAATAATAATAATAAATTGTAAATTATAAAGTTTATTTTTTCACATGTAATATGTGAAATTCTAAGTGTTAAGAATTTTAAAGGATTAGAATTTTCTTATATATTTTTTTAATATCAACATACCCCGTACATAAGAGCCTTTGTATTGCGAAGGTTTGAATAAAATTATCGATATACGCAACATTCTCTTTGTATTTTTATAAAGAGAATATTTCTGTTATTATAATTTATGATTATAAAGGAGCAACTGGTTCAAAAGGTGCTCCATCAATTTTTTTAATATCAATTAAGTGATAATATTTTAAATAAATAATTATGAATATTAAAATTATATTAACAAAAAATTAAACGTTTAGGTTGTTATGATATTTATATCATCTTTTAAATTAAAATATTTGACTTTTAAAAAATTAATTAAAATTTTAAAAAGATGAATATTAAGGAAAATTTTAAAATATTATTTCGTAAAGGAAAGAAAAAGAGAAATTTACCGCCGTCGTCTATAACGGCGTCAAATCAGAGCATTGGATGGTCTGCGGTGGTTGAAGAAACACCAAACGACAGATCTCCTAATCTTCCCCTACACTCCACTTGCTGTACTTTTGGCGCTCTCAAGCTACGCTTTTTAACTCCCCAAAGATCCCTAATTTCCGCCATTGATATTTGCTTCAATTTCAACGCATCGAAGCTCCAATTCCTTCAGATTTGGTACGTCTTCTTCCTCGGTGCATTGTATTTTTCTCAATCTTTTACGTGCATTGTTTGATTCGTTCAACATTGGTAGACTCTTATCAGTTCCAATGGCTGTGAGAAAACCTGGTTTGATCGCTTTGTTTGATGTTGATGGAACTCTTACTGCTCCAAGAAAGGTATCGGAACGGATCGTCTGATCCGTTTTGTTGTTAAAGATTTGAGCTTTTAAATTGGTTCCTTATTTTGTTGATGAATTAACACTTTGTTGTCGGTGACCGACAAATGTTCCAGGAAGTGACAGCAAAGATGTTGGAGTTCATGCTAGAACTTCGCAAGGTACTAAAGTTGTTGATCTTTAATCCTTCTGTATACCCTTGTACTGAGTTTTGACTAATTGCAGGTTGTTACTGTGGGTGTGGTGGGCGGATCTGACCTCTCTAAGATAACGGAGCAGCTTGGGAAGACAGGTTTGCGTCAGTTGTCTTATAATTTTGTGAATGTGAGAGACTTTATAGAAGAAAATTAATTCAAATTGGCTATTATGCAGTCATTAATGATTATGATTACGTCTTTTCTGAGAATGGACTTCTGGCTCATAAAGATGGAAAACTTATTGGCACGCAGGTACATTGTTCACTAAGCAAACGAAATCTCTGTATTTGATCTCTAGCACAAAAATAATTTTCAGATTTTACTTGTCCTTCGGTATTGATGTGTAGTTAATCTGATGGAATATGCATTTCTCTGTTGTCAGAGCTTGAAGTCATTTCTTGGGGAAGAAAAGCTCAAGGTAGAGTCCTTCCTTCTTATACACTAGATCCGGAGTGCTCAACTACATACTCTGAAGTTCTTCAACTCACAGAAGTTGGATAATCTAAGGAATGTAGTGTTGAACGAAATACTGTCTTGATGAACTTGATACTCGTTTGAGCTCGTTAGTTGAAGTAATCATATGTGCTCTACATGAAATAGTGGTAGCTTTTAGAAACATCTCATTGAACCTTCAACTTTGTATATGGAGTCAAACTAAATATATGTTAGATTTGGGGAGGGATAGTTTATAACACAGTATCGGGTGGTAACTGAAGCCCCCAAATTGGTTAGAACATTTATTCGCATAGTCGTATGAATAATATCCATATCTTATTCTGATGAACTATTATTGTGCAGGAACTTATTAATTTCATACTTCATTATATTGCTGACCTGGATATCCCAATTAAAAGGTGAGTTTGGCAGACTTATACTTGTCAATTTTTCCATACGTTGAAATTGAAGTGCATAATGTGACTGACTTACATTCCAATAATTCACACAGGGGAACCTTCATAGAATTTCGGAGTGGGATGATTAATGTATCACCAATTGGGCGTAACTGCAGCCAAGAAGAAAGGGATGAGTTCGAAAAATATGATAAGGTGAGTCATTTTGCCCAAGTAACTGGAGATTATGTCGGGACTTACTGCTTTTGTTTCAAATTTGGTCTACACCGTTTATGTACTGAAACGCAGATCAAAATTGAGTTTTCAGGTTCATAACATCCGCCCCAAAATGGTGTCTGTGCTTCGTGAGAAGTTTGCTCACCTTAACTTGACATTTTCAATAGGCGGACAGATAAGCTTTGATGTCAGTCACTCAGTACCTTGTTCATAATTCTTTTTATGACTGGTTACATTGAAGTTGATTCTGAAATAGCCATCATAAATGTTAGTGATAGATGATTCTTGTAACAGGTTTTCCCTCAAGGTTGGGACAAGACATACTGCCTGAGATACCTTAATGAATTTAATGACATTCACTTCTTCGGGGATAAAACTTACAAGGTTATCTTCTTCTTCCTCACCGTTCGCTACAGTTTATGACTTCTTTCTAGTTTTCAATATTTTTTGAGCCCCAGGAATTTGAATAATCACATGTTGTGCTTTCAAACTGTTATTATTCTACAAGGAAGTGTTACTTCTCCTGAAGTAACTTACCCTTATTTATTGATCCTGTCAAAATAGTTTATCCGCAATGCCGAAATGATTGCTATTTTGGTTATGAATCATATTCTCTGGATTATATCTTCAGGTAGACTACCCTTGTAATGACCTAATGATCCTGGTGCTTTTCTGATGTTCTTTTGAGCAGGGAGGGAATGATCACGAGATTTTTGAATCAGAACGGACCATCGGTCACACAGGTCAGCGAAGATTTAATTGTAAAGTAATTAGTTGTCCCCATGAATTGACATATGAAAGTAGAATCATCTCATTTCATCTTCAAACTTGATAAACTGAAATGAATTAAGAACTTTTTGCATCTATCATGTACCTGTATACTTGGTGTTCTGATATAGTTATTGGTATAATTCATAGTGGCTATTTTGACACATCCCTTTTTTCAATTTCTGGTTCCAATTATGCTGGAGCCATTATATATTGCATTTGAAGCATTATTCTGCACATCAGGGTCAAAGCAGTTTGTCTAACTGCTTGTTTATTTTGTAAACTGATCTCAACTTCTTCTCTTTTTGGTTTCTTACAGTAACCAGCCCAGACGACACAATGAACCAGTGTAAAGCTCTGTTCTTTTCAAATCCCTGAAGTCAATGGATAATGTTTGTGGATTTTTTCATGTGTACGATTTGTATTTTCTAATTTTATGAGAATAAAAAACAGATAAAGGTAAATAGAAATGCATGTTAAAGATGTCTATGTTTCATTTAATTCCAATTCTGTTTCATTATTCCCTAATGTATTGAGATTGATTGAGGACCGCTGCAAAGCTCAACTGTAATGTTTACACTATAAAGCCACTCCTTATGTGAGGAACTTATGCCTAATGGGCCAGACTGGGCCAGGCCTTATGAAGAGTTCGAACTCAACTTAAGCCCAATCAACTTTTATGTTTTCCGTTTTTCTTTTCACTTGATTTTGTTGATTTAATAATAAAAATTTTGAATTAATATTTCAGTTTTTAATTTTTTAGTTTAATTTAATTTAATAATTTTTATTATTAGAATTGATTAATATTCAATTTTTATAAATTAAAATTAAAAATTTTATTATTTTATAATTAAATTTTAAATTTTTTAATTAATAAAAATAATCTTTTTAATTGTTTTTTAAATTAATTATTTATTTAATTTTTAATTAATTTTATGATAATTTAATAATAATTAAATCTTTTAAAAATTAAACATTTTACCTTTGTTTAACCAATATTTCAGTTTTTAAAACATTATATTTATTATGATAGACAAACTCTTTCAATAAATAAAATCAATAACATATATTAAAATTAATAATTTATTTATGTAATATAAATAAATAATAATGAACAATTTTTAAAATTATTATTAAATTTTATTTGTTTATGTAATGCCAATAAATAATAAAAAGATTAATATCTTATTACTAAATTTCATTATAGTAATAATTTATAAACACCAAAACAATATTCTTATAAAACTTTCCACTCTTACCTGATCATGTAATTACCCAATGGCCGGCGATCAAAACCCTAGATTCTTCGTTGCCGTTCACGTAGGCGCTGGATATCATTCTCCTTCAAATGAGAAAGCCTTGAGGTCCGCCATGAGGCGTGCCTGCTTCGCTGCTGCCGCTATTCTCCGAAAGGTTCTCCTTTTAATTTTTTTGTCCTTTTTCTATCAGATGTATTAATCATCTAAAGGTCGGTTTTTGTTCTGTTTTGTGCACGTTTAGGGTTCCGGTGGGTGTATAGACGCTGTTACGGCAGCCGTTCAAGTTTTAGAGGTATCCAATTCCTTTTTCCTAAGAAGATGTGCTGTTTTCTTAAGATAAGATTATAAGAACTTTGAAACCTCTGTTCTGTTAATGTTGTTGACAATACATTTCGTCATTTTCTTTAATGTTTATTGAACCTCTTTTGGCTTTATATCATGATAAGTGGCTGGTCCAATGAATTGTAACAGAGAGCTTAAGACATATTTTCACTGTCCACTTAAGTGACAGCGAAGACATGCTTGAATTATGTAGTTCATTTATCAGCCTTTTGTTTCTCTTGTATCTGTACAATGTGTCACTCGCTGTTGCTTAATATTACTATGGCATTGTTGTTTGATTGAAGAATGATCCGTGCACAAATGCTGGTCGAGGTTCTAATCTGACTGTAGAAGGCCATGTTGAGTGTGATGCTAGTATCATGGATGGTGATTCTGGAGCATTTGGAGCTGTTGGAGCTGTTCCAGGTACTTGCAGGGCGTTAACATTGCTCAATGTGCAATAACAACTCTTCACATTTACTCAATCATTTATACTTTTGATGATTTTATTGAGTATATAATTTTTTTAGTTGTAGATCAGGTGTTCGGAGTGCCATTCAGATAGCTGCCATGTTGGCCAAGGAACAAATGATCGGATCCTTATTGTTGGGTCGAATACCTCCTATGTAATTATTTCAACACGTTTATAGTTTTTTGATTGTTAAGTTTTATGTTTTTCTCTTTCCCAGTGAGTAACTTAAGTGCTATGCATGCAGGTTCTTGGCTGGTGAAGGTGCTCGTGAGTGGGCAAGGTCTAAAGGTGTTACGTTGCCAGCAACTATTGAAGAGGCCAACAAGGTTTGATTAACTTTCTTGCCTTGACTCATCTAAGAATAAATCTAATTTTCTTTTTATCGACTTCATGGACCAGTTCTGAAACTCTATTACTATCTATTCTATCATAAGTGTCTTGGTATGAACCATTTGAAGATGCTGATTCTTTGAAACAGTGGCTAGTGACTGAAAGGGCAAGCACTCAATGGAAAAGGTACAGACAAATGCTTTTTAATGCTGATGCCAAGGTCTCTACTGATGAGGGAACTTTTCTTTCAAATCCTCAGAAGACCACAAAAGTTTCAGGTATTCTTCCAATGTTTGAGATGGCATGCTTACATTTCTTGTCATTTTGGACGTTGATATTTTGTTACCTGAATTGTGTTTTTGCTTCAATGAAACTGAAGATTGATCATCTGCTTTATCGTCTTCATTTAAGAAACATAAAGAAATTGTTATCCTCTTCATCCAAATAGTGAAACAGGCATCTCTCTGGCCATCTTGCACTCTTCCACTCAATATCTGAATTTTAAGTCTACTATTTTTCCTTAGATGTTAAGAAGTAAATTTTAAGTCTAATAATGTGTGTAAACTGACAGCCACTAAAAACTTGTTTCCATGCTATGATGGTGTTCTTGCACTTGATTCCTTGATAACGTATGTTTTATGCTTCTGATATCATCACGGAGCTATGTTGAAATGCTGATGTTTATGTACAGTTGCATTTGTAGTCCTGAGTCATCTAACTCAATTTTGTGACCTTCCAAAAGGGAATGATAACTGTGAATCATCCACCACAAATTTATTTGAAGAGGACAGTGTCATGGATACCGTTGGAGTTATTTGTGTTGACAATGAGGGACGTATAGCTTCTGGAACCTCTAGTGGTGGTATAGCACTCAAGGTAATGAATAAGTGTATAAGATGAAAATATATTTTAATTATACCTTAGATGCTTTATTGATTTTAAAGTGCTCTCATAAAACTGACACAGGTTGGTGGGCGTGTGGGGTTAGCAGCTATGTACGGTTCTGGTTGTTGGGCTTCTTCAAAAGGTCCATTTGGGGCCCCGTTCATTGTTGGTTGTTGTGTTTCTGGCGCTGGTGAATACCTAATGAAAGGATTTGCTGCTCGAGAGTGCTGTGTTTCATCGTCAATGTACGATTTCCTACACTTGGAACTGTCTTTGGTTGGCTTTTTAAGAGTACCGTGAGTTCCTCCCAAAGAAAGTAAGAAATTAAGAAAGAAAGAAATTGTCTAATATGCATGCTTTTGATAGAATAACCAATCTAGTTGTCAGTTGATAAAGAGGGGTATTTCGGCTCGGTCTTAACGTAGTTGCTATGAATCTTTCACTAGTATGTATTTAAGACTTATTTCCTTCCAAGAGATTTCCCTATGTATTCTTATGCTTGTACTTGTAGATTTACTAAGTCGCACTATGTGATGATGGTGTTTGAATCAGATAGTTATTTGTTCATCTGTAGCCATAAAGAACATTGTTCCTGATTGTAGCTACTCACAAACAGTTCTCAGGCTGGTCCTGCTTCTGCTAGCATGAAAGTTTTACGTTCAATAATTTCAAGCAGTGCTCCAAATAATGCTGATAAAAGTTCAGGGATTCTCCTTGTGCAAGCTGATGCTCCTGCAATGGTGAGATCCAGAAGTTTGCCCTTTTTAGTCCACTGATGATGTTGACCGACTAACTGTGTTTCTTCAGGCTCCAGGGGATTCTCCTAGACTGAAAGCAATAGAGATTGCAGCTGCTTATTCTTCTTCATCCTTTGGAATTGGATACCTTGGAAGTTCTATGAAACGGCCCAAGGTATGCAAACCTAATTGAGCTTTATTGTTCAGCCGATATTGAATCAATTTATTATATTTCCTTAGGATTAGCATATTAAAACTAGAATGCTTGTCTTTCTATCATATGCATTGCAGGTTTCTGTTCTACGTAGTACAAAGCAGCAGAGCAGAAATGGGATTGACCATTTTGAAGCAAGGATTGTATCTTTATAGCACAGCATATGATCTAGTGTAATTTTATTGAACTGATTTTGGGGATTTAAACTTTTACAGATGAATTAATTTGAGGGCTTTTTTGAGTGACATTATCTTGGACATTGCACAGAGTTTCTTGATGGATAGATCTCTAATGTGAAGCTTCATAAGATTTCATCGTAATCTCTTTATAACATGGAAGCACCCATTACATACTACATGGAAACATACAGAACAGCTTCGTAAAGGAAAATGAAAGCATGAGCTAAACCACAGATGAAAAGAAGAGGTTACATAATCACATTTAATTGGTTTTCCCCAACTTTGAATGTGGTGTTGAGTTGTAAACTCTATGCTATAATACACGAGCGATCTGTCTCCGAGGCAAGCAATTCTTAATCGCCTGACTCAATTTGGTCCGTGAAGATAATGTGGTACCATCAATTGCATTAATGGTCGGTGTAAAGAAGTTGTTTTCCCTCTTTGCTGAGCTGAGAGTATTAGATTGAAGGATAGCTATGGTCATTGTAACAACTCCACCAGGAACAGGACTGCAGGAGTAACAGCTGAGGCAATCTTGCAGGCCTCTTCACAGCAAACATCTCCAACCAGCCGGAAACCTGGACTGTTAATGTCCTGCCGATGCAATTCGACTAAAACATCAGGCGCAGTAGCAGCAAAGTGATTTAACTCTAAAAGGTTAATTAAACCTCCTTATCCTTCCAATGGTGATAATATTGACTGAGTTACAATAACAAAAGGCTGAAAAGTTTCATCAGCATAACAATCACATCTAAGAAACTAGTTTCAGCTCAGCTCAACTGGATTAATCCCAACATCAATCATCACTGCACCAGGCTTGATCCAGCTTCCCCTCACCGAGTTTGGCGGCAGAGATCACTGTCTGCTTGTTTGGTGATCTCCTCAGGGTTCTTGGTTCTAGAGTGAACAATACTTACAGTAGCATCTTCCCTCTACCAACATCAGAAGATCAATGCACACTAAAGTGGAGATGAAAACAGGGACGAAAGCACGAAAGCAATCAGACCAGAATATAACTTTCTATGGAAACAGGAGTTACTCGAAGCAACAAAGCAGCTGGCATCCCTTCAATATTGCTCCTACCAATGACTCCAGCCTTCTTCCCTTTGATTTGGACTCCATACCTATGCAACAACTCAGTGCAGCCATTACACGTAACAAACGTCGGTTCTCTTCCTTGAATTGCAAGTCGGCCAATGTTGATGGTTACTTCCTCGAATCGCAAGTTCGCCAATGTTGACGGGGTGGTAACCATCAACATCTTTTCCAATGCTAACAGCATTCAACACATTCTCCTCATTCATATGCTGGTGTAGAGGGATTAACATTTCAATACAGTTAGGTGCAACAAACATTCCAATTTCTTATCAAACTATGATTCGATCTCAAATAAGATAGACCCATAAAGCAATCCATTCCTTAAGACATGATCTAGAATCAGACAGGAGGTAGAGGCAACTGCACAAGGATGCCATGAACTGAAAGATCGTCATTGAAACCTCATGTAAACTTGATAAATTCATGTTCTGATGAATCTGCAAGCAAATGTGATACGCAAGCGTATCGTTGCACTTTTCGAGTAAGTACAAACTCCTAAACTGCGATGCTTCAAGTGGACGCGGACTCCGAAAGAACAATGAATTGCTCAAATAAAACAGGTTATTGTCCTTTTTCCTTTAGCTTCATACATCGGTACATATATATAGTCTCTATTGGAATTTATCCTCTAATTATTCTTGCCATACAAAT
>JAOQMM010000004.1:1701333-1727027 GCA_027563515.1 Erythroxylum platyclados
AATACTTTTAAATTTCTTACTCATTAATTATATCTCTATTATAAATTATTTTTCTAAATTTAAATAAAATTAAAAATTTTGAAGTAAAGTATTTCAAGAATTTAAAATTTATTAAATAAAATAATTTATTTATTTTAATTTATAAAAATTAATTAATTTACAAAAATTGACTTATTAATTAACTGCTAACTAATTTTTAATAATAAAAACTATTAATATAAATAAGAACAAAAAAATGCGATTCAAAATTTTCATAATTTAATTGAGCCGATTCAATTTTTTATCATTAATCAAAGTTAATATGGTTAATACACAAGTTTTTTCATTTTGTAAGGGGCTAAAAAGAGTGATAATGTACGCAAAATATTACTACTATATGAAATTAAAATATAAATTAATATTAAAATAATTTATTTAAATGTATTTTATATTAAAAAAAGGAAACGAAAGCAAAATGAAAAAAAATAAAAAAGAAAAGACGAAAACAGTGAGTAGATGCCCTAAGAAACACTGAAGCAGTTTCTCTTTCTCGAAATTGGCCTTTTTTCCCACCGCCATCTCCATGCCAGTCACCCCTGCTCTACCTTCTTCTTCTTCTCTCGTAGCTTCTCCAAATTAGCCGCAATAGTGGAAACCCTAAATTCTTCCATTTCACTCATTTTTTCCTCAGATCCGCCGCATTTCGGCTCCTAAGTCCGACGATCTTTTTCCGTCCAAATTCGGCGCTGTCTTCTCCTTTTCCGTTCAACGTACCTTAGATTTATAGCGGTCTTCTTCTGTACAAATTTTTGCAGATTGACCCTCCCTAGCTTTGATTTGCTAACCTGTTCATTCTTTCCCCAAACGTAGTTGTTTTGAATCTTGTTATTATCTTTGTCTGTAGGTTCTGTAAAATTTGGTGTTTGTATCAGATATTTACTTGGTTAGGGTTAGGGCTTTTTTTTGTGATGAACACGAACAACAATAGAGGGAGGTACCCGCCGGGGATCGGCGCCGGAAGGGGCGGAGGCATTAACGCGAATCCTAGTTTTCAATCGAGGGTTCCGCAGCAACAGTATGTGCAAAGGAACTTTGTGCAAAATCACCAGCAGTTTCAACAATACCAACAGCTGCAGCAGCAGCAGCAGCAACAACAACAACAACAGCAGCAGCAGTGGCTTAGGAGAAATCAGTTGCCTCCTTCGGAGTCCACCATCGATGAGGTCGAGAAGACTGTTCAGTCCGAGGCCCTTGACTCGAGGTTTGTTTACATAGCTTTTTCAATTGTTTGATCTGAAAGGTTTCTGGTTATTGCATTTTGTTGTTCTTTCATTCGAAAACGTTTAATGTTGTGTTGTTGTATGCTTTAAGTTGTAGTCTGAAGTGTTATTGCTTTTTGTTGGATTTCTCTGATTAGTTCTCAAGATTGGAAGTCGGGGCTAAAGATACCACTACCTGATACACGCTACAGAACTGAGGTATGTTCATTTTGCACTTGCATGCCTGTTATTGTTGATGACATATCTTTATGTTGGTGGCTAGTGATGCAACTACCCTGGAAATTTTCAAGGATTGATTTCCTTTCATTTACATCTTTAACATTCGTATTCACTTCTATGTCTTGTTCAAGGCTACTTTTATATGAGGAGAACCTGTTGAGTTTTTATAGTCAATCCAAATTTGACTCCAAAAATAAAACAATGGCATGTGTGGTAAAAGTTCTTGTTTCTTTCTTGAATTGCATATAACATGCCAAGGCAGTCAAGGCATATACCTAGCTGTGTCATTGTGCCCAGGGAGGGTGCCAGACAGGGACAGTGGCAGTGCCTTTCGGTACCTGGAACAAGGCACTTTTAAACCAAACACTTGCCTGGGAAAATATGCCTTATAGATAAATAGATGTGATTTGTATTCCCTTCAGATATGAGAGCCTTGATAAGAAATTCAATGAAGTGACATCTTTTGAACTTCATTCTGCTTTTTGAAAAGCATTGCAAACTTAAGTAGTTGTTTTGGTGACATGCAATTTTTTTTTTTTAATTGGCTAGGGCTCTTGAAAATTATCAAGAGTATTTATAATTTGCTAAACTGATGTATCAGTGCTGATTGCTTTTTAAATTTTCATCTATCAGGATGTCACAGCAACAAAGGGAAATGAATTTGAAGATTATTTTCTGAAACGTGAATTGTTAATGGGCATATATGAGAAGGGTTTTGAACGGCCTTCTCCAATCCAAGAAGAAAGCATACCAATTGCACTTACTGGTAGTGATATTCTAGCCAGAGCAAAAAATGGAACTGGGAAAACTGCTGCCTTTTGCATTCCTGCATTGGAAAAGATTGACCAAGATACTAATGTTATTCAAGGTTGATTCAGTTCTCTTTGTTTGGGATTTACCTTATTTAATATATGGAGGACATTAGACAGTTTTGGGTACTGTTGTTTTAATGGAAGATGGTTTCGATTTTTGATTCTCCTTCCCAAGAATAGGTCCAACATTTTAAAAAGATTTTGCCTTTAGTTTTATGAGACTATAATACAGAAAGGCATTCGTTTCTTTTAGTGACCTTTGCCCCGTCTTTCACAAAGAATCTTTACTTCAAGTTTGTCTTGTGAGTAGTTTAAACGTAGAATAATGCGACGCCTGATTTGTTTCGAACTACTAGTTGTGTTTGCTTTGAGTACTGACCTAGAAAATTGAACTGGCTTTCTAAATTCTAAACCTTTGATATTTTGTATATTTTTTATATATAGTTGTTATACTAGTGCCAACACGAGAGTTGGCTCTTCAAACGTCTCAAGTGTGTAAGGAGCTTGGCAAACATTTGAAGATTCAGGTCATGGTCACAACAGGTGGTACAAGTCTAAAGGATGACATCATGCGCTTATATCAACCAGTTCATTTACTGGTTGGTACTCCTGGAAGAATATTAGATCTTGCAAAAAAGGGTGTCTGCATCTTGAAAGATTGCTCAGTGCTTGTCATGGATGAGGTACATTCTAGGCCCGACTTAGTTATTCTTGTATTTTGACCAAGGAGTTCTCATATCATTAATGAAAGTTGAAATTGACATCTCAATGAACAGAAAATTTGTGGCTTGTATTTCTCTGAAGAAAAACTGACTATATTACCTTCTCAATGTATGGACTTCAGTTTCTTTTAGAAAAAGTAGCATAACAGATTCCCTTGGTAGTTTAAGCCTTAAGGATGACTTTGGATATAATTGCATAAGCATACATCTTGTCTTGATTTTATGTCATTCATTTGCTTCCCAGTTGGAACTGGCCATTCACAATTACTGTTATATTCTTAGCAGATTTTTTGTCACATTGTTTTCATCTGCTCTCTTTTTTAAGTTAACGATTTATGATCCTATGGTAAAAATATCTGATGCCACATGCATCTTTGTATTTCAGGCTGATAAGCTTCTCTCTCCAGAGTTTCAACCTTCAATAGAGCAGCTGATACGTTTTCTTCCTGCAAATCGCCAGATATTAATGTATTCTGCCACATTTCCTGTTACCGTCAAGGATTTCAAAGATAGATATCTACGTAAGCCTTATGTTATCAATCTCATGGATGAGCTTACTCTGAAGGGTATAACGCAGTTTTATGCTTTTGTGGAAGAACGTCAAAAAGTCCACTGCCTAAACACCCTTTTCTCCAAGGTTTGCCCAAACTAGGTTTTGTTGTTTGCTTTGAATTATTCTTTGTGAATATGGTGTGATTCTTGCTTTATATGCAGCTGCAAATAAACCAATCAATCATTTTCTGCAACTCTGTGAACCGGGTGGAACTATTGGCTAAGAAGATTACAGAACTTGGTTATTCTTGTTTTTATATCCATGCAAAGATGCTGCAAGACCATCGCAACAGAGTGTTCCATGACTTCCGCAATGGTGCATGCAGGAATCTTGTTTGTACTGGTATGTGATGGTTTCCAGGATCTTAAATATAAGTCAACGCAAAACCTTTCTTTTGGTACTCTGCGGTGTTGCCTGACTTTCCAATCATAAGCTCTCACTGACTACAATAAGCATTTTGGTTGCTCGTGATCATGTTGTACTGTGCCTTGCATTTTTAGCTTGATTTTCCACTATTATGGAATTTGAATTTGCTGTATGAAGCATCCCCTTTTTCTCCTTGATTGACATTGTGGTCTGGCATATGCATTGAAAATTAACTAACAAGAGATTATATACTTGATGCAGATCTGTTTACTAGGGGTATAGACATCCAGGCAGTGAATGTTGTAATTAACTTTGATTTCCCCAAAAACTCAGAAACGTATCTTCATAGGGTAAGCTGGATAAATTGGCTTTCTGTCAACTTTCCTTTTGTTTTGATCCTTACAGTTTTCTATTGTTTTATGTAGGTTGGACGATCCGGAAGGTTTGGTCACCTTGGTTTGGCTG
This sequence comes from Erythroxylum platyclados, assembly GCA_027563515.1. Lineage (NCBI taxonomy): Eukaryota > Viridiplantae > Streptophyta > Magnoliopsida > Malpighiales > Erythroxylaceae > Erythroxylum > Erythroxylum platyclados. The sequence continues at coordinate 1,705,730 of JAOQMM010000004.1, forward strand.
TAAACTTGATCACCTACGAGGACCGCTTTAACTTGTATGCATTGTTCTCACACTGCTTGTCCAAACTTCAGGGCTTAGATAAAACATCTGATATAAGCTTGATCTACTGCCATTTTTCCCTCCAGGTATAGGATTGAACAAGAACTGGGGACTGAGATTAAGCAAATTCCTCCGCATATTGATCAGGCGATATACTGCCGGTAGTTTGTGGTAGAATATCTTGTAACGGAAGAATAGCGTGGCAAAACCGGGTAGAAGTGGTGAGTACTCCGTGGATTTTGCCAAGTTGCTGATCAATATTTGTTTCACTTGCTACCCGTCTGAATTTGCTTACTCTTAACTAAGCCTTAATGATTTGGCATTTGCTTAAACATGTCATAAAATTTGTCAATGATGGAAGTTGATGGGTTGTATGTTCTTGTTCGATTCGGTAGGAATCAAGTTCACCTTCTGCGGACTCTTGCTAAGAATTAAATGTTGTTGATGGAAGACTTGGGATTTCTATATCATGGAATGCGTTTTCTTTAGTTTTCTGGATTTATATAGAGGATTATAATAGAGGCTAGAGAGTTAAAATATTTTCTTTTTAACAGTCTCAGTTTGGTTTGAGTTCCTACTTATCTTCATAGCTTTTGTTAATACTATCTATAATACTATAACGCCAACACCCTCTCCTCTGGCTTTAATAAAATCACACGATAGAACTAGCTTTTGGAATTTTAATGGAAGTGTAAAAAAATCTGTATCAATAAATATTAATGGAAGTATTACAAAAGTTTAAAATTAATTTTTAATTACTTTAAATCAAACAAGAAAACTCTTTCTAATATAATTACAATGCCATTTAGGTGACGAAAGACATGAAATATTTTAGTAACGACCCTGTCTAACTAAAGTTAAGTCCAATTAAATTTAGACTGGTTTATCAAATTTAAATTTAATTAATTTAAATTTTGTATTATTAAAAGCTGTATATAAATTAATAATTAAAAAATTCAACGTTTAAGTTAAAATTTTGAATTGTTAAATTTTGAATTTTATTTTTGAATTTTAGTTTAATTTATTTTAATAACTTCTTTTAAAAATCGTACAGTTTATTAATTAAATTAGTAATTTTTGTAAATTAATAATTTATTATAAATTAAAATAAATTAATTAATTTTTATTTATAACCTATTTTAAAATTAAACTTATTAAAATAATTTCTTTTGCTTATATTTTCAATTTTTAAATTTATATAATTTTTAACTAATTTGTCGAATTTTTTAATGTTAAATTTTTTTATTTTACTAGTTTTAAATCGCTGTTACAAACCGCTGCCATCTCTCTGAACACTGATCTCGACTGCATTTATGATACCGAAGCCATTTCTCATATTGCCTCCAGCCTAAGTCTTTTCTACTGCTTTCTTTCCCACCAAACAAACAAGCTCACACGGCACGTTCCAATTCCTTATCATATAAATTAAGAGCAAAAAGCAATACCCTTTTATCTTTTCCTTTTCTTTTTCTAGTTTCTCTACATTTTTCGTTGTAACAGGGCTTGGAAGTTTCTCTAGTCCTGTTACTGTGAGACAGGCAAGTGAACCAAGGAAGGACTGGTTGAAGAAGGTGAGTAATTTCATGGTCACTGTCAATGTGGGGCTAGCCTGCCATTACTAACTCTTCATCTTGTAAAATTTCTGTGTCTAGTCCACAAAGAATCCGCCTTTAATGCATTTCACTTTCATCTTCATTGCATTATTACTCTCTACCTTGCACTGTCTCTGTCCCTGTCACTCTCTTGCCAGTTCTGTACAGCGAAATCCGTCAAAAGAGGAAACCCCATCTCATTAACTCTTTTCACTGTTTCTACAAAGTCTTTGAGGCTCTATGATGATTCAACTTCTCACTTGTCATGCATAGATTGGACGTGTGTTTTAGTCTGGTCTCGTTCATAAGCAAATTTATTGCTCTTTACACCAGCTTGAAACTCGCTGATCGTCCTTTCTTCCACACCCTTATTAAATGCCCACTTTCGATTTCCCTAGATAAGAACAAACTTCGCATTTAAAGCTCTCTATGCCTCTCTGGATCCATGTGGCTCTCTATTTACGGCTTCTGTCTCCTGTGTTTAATAATGCGTGTGCACTTTTTTTCTAATGCTTAGCTTTTTTCTTTCACAGTAAAGGTTTTCGCTTGGTGGTTTTGAAATTTCGTTGAAGTTGAAAAGTAAATGGGAAGGGCACCATGTTGTGATAAGAAGGGGTTGAAGAAAGGTCCATGGACACCTGAAGAGGATGAAGTTCTTGTTAGTTATATAAAGAAGCATGGCCATGGAAGCTGGCGCTCTCTTCCCAAGCTTGCAGGTAAGTAGATAGATGGTTTAAGCATTTGGTAAGCAAATATAGCTTAAAAGTGATATTTTTTACCCACTTGTTTTGCATTTTTGATTGGGACCCAGAAGAGAATTGATTGGAATTAGACTAAAATTTTCCTGTTTAACTCGTTTAAGCTCGCATTCTGCACAGCAGTCTCTCCGCTTCCCTGTCAATAACTGTGTGTTCCATTTCCTACCTGAGAACTGTTATTACTCACTCCTGAAATCGAAATTATTCTTTAGTTATATTTCTCCTTCATGATAATCGCCTTCATTATTAGTCTTCTGAGGATTTCCAAGATTTCATTGAAAGCTATACTCTTGTTTCAAGTTTGTCATTCTTGCTTGAAGGAACCTCAATGTATCAATTGTTGACTAATTTACCTGTTTGAACAGGTCTTCTTCGCTGTGGAAAGAGTTGCAGACTAAGGTGGACGAACTATCTCAGGCCAGACATCAAACGAGGTCCATTCACACATGAGGAAGAGAAGCTTGTAATTCAGCTTCATGGTATTCTGGGAAACAGGTATTTCCTTTTTGTTTTACTTCTTAAGAAATTTGGATAGAACTGGTGTGAGAAAAGGTGAGCAGGCTCAAAACAAGTTAGTGACTTGCATGGATTAAAGGCTTTTACAGATTGAGCTAAATCGCGTATATTGATGTTGTTATGGAGAAATTGTGCATTATCTTGTTTCTAGCTGGAGCAACTTTTGTCAAGTGAATCTGGAAGTCTTATCAGAGTTCCTACCTTGATTTACAGGTGGGCAACCATTGCCTCTCAACTACCTGGAAGAACAGATAATGAGATCAAGAACTTATGGAACACCCACTTGAAGAAGCGCCTTCTTTGTAAGGGACTAGACCCTCAAACTCATAAGCCCTTAGCCTCAGCCTCTTGTGGAATAGCCATAAAGGGACCTGCATCTCCCACAACTCGCCATTTGGCTCAATGGGAAAGCGCTCGCCTTGAAGCTGAAGCACGACTTTCCAGGGAATCCTCATTCGTCCACACACCTGGGAAAACTGAGTCTGATCATTTCCTACGCATGTGGAACTCACAAGTTGGAGAAGCATTCAGGAAATTGAACCAGGATAGGAAACCTGTCTGCCAAAGCCCAATCTCTCAGGCTTCTTCATCCACCACCAAATGTGGATCATTTTCAGTCATCACTTTAGATGTTAGTCCTCAGTTGGCAGGGTCTTCTGGTACAGAAAACAATCAAAACGATGAAACTCAGTGCAAAAGCTGCAAACCTCATGCTCTACATGCGATGGGTGGCTCTTCGTCAAGCTCTTCTGATTTGGAGGATTCGACGGACAACACTCTGCAGCTTTTGTTGGATTTCCCTGTTAACAATGATATGAGTTTCTTGGAAGAAAGTATGGATGATTGTGTCACTTCTTTTGCAATGTCAACCAGAAACTCCTTCGTCTGTCCACTGTGAAGCATTCAGGAAAGCTAATTCTTATCGTTAGGCTTCTGTTGTTTAGTTTTCCAGCTATATTTCAGGAACTACGAGCTTTTAAACCTGTGTAAAAAGAAGGAAGCTCATGGTTCTTTGTGGTTTATCTTTTTGGCCTAGTATAGTTAAAGCTCATGGTTTTATTTACTTGAGCCCTGGTAATTATATAGGAAGTGTATTTCCCCAACTCGAACTTTCAGAATCAGCTTCTGAGATATGCCATGTAGTACTTCCAACTTTCTGATGCTATTCAATTCATCAGATTTCTGCTTCTTGCCCCGATCTTACTTATTATTTCCTTTGGATGGCTATGTTTAAAAACTTGATAATCGAAGGAACTGGTTAAGAGTCATATTGTGGAAATCTGTCACGGTTGTTTAAGATCTTCTTCAGGATTTCCAGTAAATTGATATGAGACAAGATTTGGTTACATGAAGTAAAGAAAGGTCATCCAGATACCCACAACAATTCTCGAACAAGATTTCATACAAATATCAGAATGACTTCACACCTTTCTCACAGATGAAATATTGTCCATTTCTATACATACACACAGCACATTATGATTCATTAATGAAAATTTGCTTCTCCAGTAAGTAGGCATAAACAAGGTGGAAAGTATGAAAGGGGAGAGTTACAAACAATGAAAACAGTACATCTATTTACTCATTTTTAAGACCAGGTTTGCATCATCAGAAGCAGCCAATCCATTTCTTCGGAGTTTGTCCAGTAGCTCGGAATTTTGCGGCCATTTCCTCTGCCTTCAGAACTTCTTCTCCAAGTCTGGCTTCAACCACTGCCCTCTTTTCTTCAGCTTCTTTATGTATTAAAGCTATCTTGTTCTTAGTTTTCTCCCCATATTCTGCCTTTTTCTTCTCCAATTGTTCCTGTCATTTGTTGAATTTGTCAGTACTTAAACCTACGCAAATAAGAGGTAAACATACATGTATCGAAAATACGGAGCAGAACAAGGAATACGCTACTGTTTAATACTTGTAAGATCATGTTAATTGGTAAGAACAGGAAGTCTGTGAATTAGAACCTCAATCGTTCTCAGCTGGGCTTCTAGAGCTGCCTTCTTGCTGTTCTCCCATGCAGCAACTTCTGAGATCTTTTTCTGAGCCCTGCTCACCAATACCAGGATAGAAGTTCCAAGATCAACATCCTCAGAAACTGAGTGGAAATTAAGTTTGCAACAAATATAGGGTAGTGACTAAAAACTACTAGGTAGATATCAAACTTTTTGGTTCTTTTAAAGTATATAACAAAAACTTGAAGGTAGCTTCAGAAGAAAGAAGAAAATTTGATCGTGATGAGTAACATCAAGTGGAAACCAGTTAAAGTGAAGTGTCAAAGTTTGATCAAACTCTATCTTGATGATTAAGCTTCCTTTTAGTGCAAGTTTTTGGAATATTAGAGACAGCTTACTTGTTCTCTGCTTTACTTTTCTCGCTTTCTTCCCATGCCTTGATGAAAGAATTCCTCTTCTCTTTCTCAACCTCTGCAAGAGCAATATCTGAACAACAAAGTAATGGGCATAAATTAGTCATAGAAAACGAAAATCTCCATTGTCATATGCAGAGAAACTTTGTTTATGTCATCTTAAGGGCCACATTATAGCAAAAGCTAAGTCTTGTAAATGATTATACACAAGACGTAATTGATGGATCCAATCATAAGGTGTTCTCCAATTCTACTTTATTTACCAAAACTACTGTGAAATGAACATGGAAATGGAAGAGTGGAGTATCTTCTTAAGCACTTACCTCTGTCAAGAGAAACTCCTGAAATCTTCTTTGGAGCAGCAGGCTCCGGAGGCTCTGATAAAACAAGAAACTCAATCACCTTATTGGTTATGTCATAACTAGAAAAGAATGATTTCCACTTCAACCAATTGTTTTAATTGTAATGAATATATACAAAATAAAAAATTAAATTCTCTGCGATCTTGCTGAGTGGATTCTTCTGTTTTGTTCCAATACCAACATGGATTGACAAAAGAGTTCACTACCAGTCTCAGTCAACACCAACACATTTCATGCAAGACACTGCTGTATTTCCTTTTCTTTACAGTTTCAATTATTGAAGGAGAAAAACAGAGGAAGTGAGGTCCCTCTTACGGGGATTCCATGACAGTTGGCCTTTAGTAAAGCAACATTATTTCAACCTCTTGTGGAGCTGTCAGGATCTTATTCAACTATGGAAATGAATGCATTTGGGCCCTACAGATACAGTTCCACCAAGTTGGCAAAACTGCAACTAGATAAGGAAGTCTCTTCAAATCCCATGATATCACACTACCCCAGAATCTCAGGTAACAGTAACATTTCAGATTTGGTAACAGCCAGCACAGCCTCGCTCAGCAATGTAATACCAAGAAATGACTCTTTTGAGAAAAAAGTATTAAGGGACAAAGATGTCCATGACCATTCAGTATTAAAAACAGAGAGAGGAGAGAGCATCAATATCAATTATTGCCAAACTTTTGGATGAAGAGTTCATGCAAACTGTACGTATATACTCAGAATTGGTCGTTACAGTATCGAAAGTCTAAGTCTTTTTGAGTACCATCTGTACAATATAGCAATCAGGAAACTTTGAAAAGGAGCAGAAGACGATAAACTTTCCCAGAATCCCAGACCAAGGACATAGAGAAAGAACGATAAGAAGAAAGACGCGCAAAAAGAAATCTGAGGAAAGTAGAACAAAACAAAGAAATAAGACAAACCCAGAAGAAAAGCTGGAATCTTTCACACCCTCAGCTTTGGTTAAAGCAGAGTAAATCCAAATGAAATCGCATACTTTTCACTTCCCATCCAAAAGCTATCTCACCTTAACCAAACACATACAATACACATAAAGATAATTCACCATGTAGAAGATGTATACATATATATATATATAAAGAAAGAGCTCTACTTTCTACAACAGCAAGAGCTTTGGATTCCTCTGAAGGTGGTTGCGCTGGAACCATTGCTTTCTCCTCCGTCACATCCTTCTTAGGTTCCACCGTAGTCTCAGTCTCAGTTCCCGGTTTGTTCACTGCCAATTCCGCCATTACTTTCAGCTATAGATATCTCACTCTCACTCGCACAACACCAACTCCTGGTTTCAACTCTTGCTCTCATACCACCTTAAATGCTCAATTTAGCAACTTCGAAGAAACTTTCGGTGCTCTTTCAAGGTGGGTCCCTTGTTCCCTAATAACACTGTTCGTCGAACCGCGGGTTCTGATGATCTCGAGGAAACACCTGGTAAGTCAACCGTCCGTTTCAAACATCCGACCGATCGAACGGTGATAAGGGATGGAAACATGGAACCACGAGAGAAAGCGTGTTGTATGGTACAATTGCTCATATGCCGACAGGCGACAAGTAAATGTAAAATCCCGACAAAGAAGAACTACGTGTAATCAGCAAACATTGTCGGCATGCTTACCACGACGTCGTTCAGAGAATGTGTACAAAACCGTCTTTTCCCATTGCAAACAGATCTGCGTTATTTTATATGTTTAATTATTTAAAAACACGTGGAAGTATACGGTGTGTGTCTCTTATGGTGGAGGATTAGACCTGCACGGATAAGCTGGCTACGAGGACGTGTGATCCTGTGATGATACACGCTAATGCGTGGGGGTGCATGGTAGAACATGTAGGGTTTTGTTGGTGAGCTAGCGACGAACAATCCGAATCACCGGGATAATAAAGGAGTTCAAATTCGTTCTAATTCAAAATTAATCTATTAAATTTAACAAACTTAAATTCAAATTTAATAAACTTTTATCGATTAATTATAACTAAAAATTTTTTATTTAAATTTAAATTAACTAATTAATAAATTAAATTAAGAGATCAAATGTCTTATTTAATTTATTATTAATTATATATAATAACAACAATATTTAATGAAAGTTCCACTAAAATATGAGATTTTGAGAGATTTCGTATTACGCAATCTTACTCTTATCTAATAAAAAGTCTATTTTTAATAGTTGATATATAAAATAAAATAATAATAATACAAAATATAAATAAATATGTATAAATAAAAATATAAAAAATGTAATATAATACATAATATAGTATATATAGAACATGTTATTTTTTATTTAATAAATTAAAATTTTTTCTACAATATCATAAAAAGAACAAATTAATTCTTTATATAATTTCTATTTTGCACGAACCGTTATTTGTTAGATTTATGAGTTTTATTATCTATGTGTACACCTAATAATAACGTGTGATCACATATTTTAAATTAAAATAATATTAACTTTTTCATTAATTTTGGGTTTAAATAATATTAGTTTGACTTGAATTAAGATTATATTTTTTTATTTTTATAAATCTAACAAATTTTTACTTTGATTTTATTTTTAATTTAACTAAAATATCGTTATTACTTTCAAATAATGAGATGTTCTACGAGAGTTTTTTAAAATTTTCAAGATTTTGTAATCTTATCTTTTGTTTTAGAGTTTAATTTGAAATCAATTTTAGGGAAGGTCGGCACAAGCCCAAGCTTGACCCGACTCGCCGCAAACTTTTAATTTTTTTAAAAGATGATAAAACATAGTCTTTTTACTTGTACAATCTAAGCTTGGCCTATTGACTTGGGGGCTAACCTGTAAAAAGACTAAATTAATCTTTAAATTTTAATTATAATTGTACATAGTAACTTTTTATTCTTATTAAATTAATTTAAAAATAATTTCAAAGAAACTTTTATTTAAACCTTCATTAATTATACTTTATACCAATTTATTACGAGAATATAGTGAGCTTTGGTAAGATTAAAATTTTAGAAATTAAAATAAGTTTAATTAATTTTATTTGGAAAAATTTTATTTACCTAATGCAATTAATTAAACTTATTTTAATTTCTAAAATTTTATAGAGAAAAATTTTAAAAATTTGAGCTAAATTTAATAAAAATATAAATTGGAAGACTTTAAATACACTTTAATTGATATAATTTTAATTTTGTTAAATTTTTCTATTAAAATTTATTTTAAATTTTTTTTAAAATATTAAAAAATTGAACGTTTTACAATTTTAAAGTTAATTATATTACAATAAAAATGTTAAGATTAAAAATATATTTTTAAAATAATAAAAACAAAAATCACCGTTCACAACGACGCCGGCTCGTGATACAGATTGTTTGGCGCTCGGGAAAGTGAGGGAAAATGCAATCCCCAAAGAGACAGTTAGTTTTGACTCAAAAAGACTGAAGAAAATGGTTTTCAATCGGAAATCATTACACGAACACTGAATTGAAACAAATGGAATCTGAGTCGGAAAATCGGTGTAGTGGACATCGAAAAGATTGGGGAAAGAAGATCTCAGAGAAGGTGATATCTTTATACAACTCACTCCCCAAAAAAGGAAAGCCTCAGGGACGCGAAGTCACTGTATTGGCGGCATTTCTCATCTCCTCCTCCTCATCTCAAGGTCTCAAACCCACCAAATTGCTGTTTTCATCTCTCTAAGCACCCGAATTTTTTCTTCTATTTGATGAAAATCCCTGTTTTTACGTGAGCGTTAGATTTGGAAGTTGTTGCTTTGGGGACGGGGACCAAATGCCTTGGACGTTCGCAGTTGAGCGCGCGTGGTGATCTCGTTAATGACTCGCATGCTGAAATTATCGCTCGAAGAGCTCTTTTGAGGTCTGTTAACTGTTTGTATGATTAATTCTTGATGTGAAGAAGTAAATTGATTGATTGTCTAAATGTGCAATTGTAAATTAGGTTCTTCTACGCAGAGATACAACGGATTGATGGGATATTAAAGAAAGGTAGTGACTTGTTAAACGAAGAATTGGGAAACTGTGTTTTTGAATTGGATATGGATGGGTCTAGTCAAGGGAGATTCAAACTGAGGGAAGGTTTACAATTGCATCTCTACATATCGCAGTTGCCATGTAATTCATATTGATCTTTTCTTCTTGTTCTGGATTTTGTTTTCTAACAAGTATTTGTTTTGACATTCTGGAGTAGTGTTTTTTTTTCTTGCAGGTGGGGATTCTTCTATTAGCTCACCATTGGCTCCAGTGAGAAATATTTTTGTTAGCCAAGGAGAAGACTGTTCAACTTTAGACGACAAAATTTGCGGTACTCCTTTCAATTTTCTCCACTTATAACATTGGTTTTCCTCATCGAGGTTACATCAATGGCCTCCTTTCTATGCCTTGACCACTTCTTTATAAGGTTCTACGGTAACTTACATTATGATTCTTGAACTCAAGCTAGCAATTTGATGCATACTTTTTCAGCTAATGGTTCGGAGATCAGTGGCATGGTTCAGAGGAAGCCGGGTCGTGGTGACACGACATTGTCAGTTAGCTGCTCTGACAAGATAGCCCGATGGAACGTTCTCGGAGTTCAAGGTAGGCAGTTTTTATGGTTTATGATTGATTTTACAACTTTTCTGTGCTCTTGACTTCCATGATCATAGCCAGTATTTCAATATCTTTGTTGTTTTTACCTCAGGTGCTTTGCTTTCCCACCTCATTCTTCCTGTTTACATCTCTTCAATTAGTGTTGGACAATCCCTGTACACTTCTGAAAGCTTTTGTCTGGAGGATCACTTGAAAAAGTCTTTGTATGATCGCGTGTCACCATTTGCAAATGATCTTTTGGCCCCTTTCCGAGCAAATGAGGTCTGCAATATGCTTAGTTTCTCAGTAATTGTAGAAAGTCAGCATCATTTTGGCTGTTCATTCTAATGCCTACTGGCAGCCACATTTCTGTGCAGCTCCTGTACCACCTGTGGAGTTTCAGCATGCTGAGACTGCTCATGCCACATTAACTTGCGGGTATTTCAGCTTAATCCATCCTGATATGGTTGCAAATTATCTTATTTCTGCTATTTGTAAGCTCTAGCTATATGCTTTGTCTCATAGATATTCAATATGTTGGAATAAGTCTGGGTTGCATGAGGTTGTTCTTGGTACTACTGGGAGAAAGCAAGGCACGTCTGCCAGAGGGGCAGTTTCACCATCTACCGAATCATCCTTGTGCAAGTAAGACCAAAATTAACATGAGCTGAAGTTGTCCTATTATTTTAATTAGTTAAAACTGGTATCGTTGTCATATAACATATTTGTTTTCTTATCTCTAGGAAGCGGTTACTAGAGATCTTCTTGCTATTAAAACCTGATTTGCAAGCTACAGTATTGGCGAAAGAGATCACTTATAGAGACCTCAAGGTTACATCTTGTTTTTCCTGTCTCCTTTTTCTTGTAATTAATTGATGATTTGGAATAATTCCTGGAATACAAGCACTTAACATGGAATCAGTTTCCTTTTAATTTTTGGTTTTAACCATGTTAGTTAAGTTGCTTTAATGTTGTCCATGTGGTTTCTTTGTTCCACCTAGAAACATACACTATTTTGGGTACTTGAATTCCTTTATGAATTCACTGCTTGTATTGGTAACTAAAATTAAGTTTTTAATTTTAAATTAATATAATGAATTATATGATGTGTAATTGTCTTTAATATAAGTATATAATACTTTTAATTTTTATTATGTTTTAACTAACAGTTTAATCTTTTGCAAGTTTGTAATCAAATTCACTTTTTCACAATATATAGAGAGAATATCTATAATCATCCTATCATAAGTATTTATTTTTAATAAATATGATTTTTTTAATAAATATATACTAAAAATATTTTTATATCGTACTTAAATTTTTATGACGTATGTCAACTTGTTTTAATAATAGTACAATAAAAATTAATAATGTTTTGATATATGTGAATTTACTTTCATGTCTAATACATACGTATATATATATATATATATTTTACATAATACTTTATTTAAAAATTTAAAATTATTAAATGTATTGGTATAACTTTATTAATGTAGATGTTTTATATGCATATGTTTCAAAATAATAAAAATTTACTAATAATTAATTATTTTTGATATCTGTAAATTGATTTTGATTTTTTAAAATAGAAATTTATTCTTTGATATTTAATATACACAAATATCCAAATAATTACATTGAGAATTAAGAATATTTGATATATGTGAACCAAATATATAACCTTATAATTATAGATTCAAATGAATTAAAATTTACTAACAACTAATTATCTTCAATATTTTAAATTGCTTTTAATTTTGCAAAAAGATATTTATTGTCTTAAAATTAATATTATTTAATTTAATATTAAAATTTAAAATTAAAGTTACTTTCACCAGAATCTATCACATGTCAAATTTTGGTGAATGTAATTCTCCTTTATATATATATATAGATTGATTGAATTGCAGAAAGCTCTACAAAATTGAGTTTTGAGGCATAATTTATAACTCATTTTGTTTCTTGTAATATAATGCATAGTTATAGTATCATCTCTTTTGTTGCTTATCGTATTTATCAGTTGAAGCCTAATAGGGCATTATCTTGTTTCACTTACATGATTGAAGACTTCAGGCTTCTTATTTAATGGTATTTGGTGTAATTCACGCCAGACCTCAATAAATACTTGATTTGGGTGTATGTTCATTTTTAATTGTTGCTTTACCAGTTTCTCTTGATACGTTTATTTGCAGAGTAATGCTCAAGCTTATAACTCAGCTGCTAGAACTTCTAAAAGCAGACCGCCATTCAACAATTGGCCATCGAAATCCATGGACTTGGAGGCCTTTTTGTCGCTTTTAGGTAATGAGGTTTGTGCCTACTTTCAACTTGGCCTGTTATTAGCTACGATTTCAATGTTTATGCTGCGTGACCATTGTACTATTCACATGCCGATTGCATGAGCTTCCAAGGTTAACCTCGTATGCCATTATTATAGTTATATTAATCATTACTAAAGGGCAAACCGTAATTTTCAGGTAACTGGCACTAAAATTCTTTGCTCCGTTCAGGCTTCAAGAGGTGTTCAAATTGTTTAATGGTGAGTGGAAGACCAAATCTTGTCATCTTTTAAGGACTGATGTTTGACAGAAGGATTGACCATTACTAGCTCCTCAGTACCATTTGCTGCATCTTAACATCTCAACAATGGTATGCACAAGAAAGCAGCATCATCCTTTTTTCTTGTGATGGGTGTGTACATTTTTGGACATGCCAGTGGCTAGCGCCTCATGTGGCATTAACATAACTTTGTACTTAAAGTGGATTTTGATCTGGACGATTAGTTTATTGGCACAAGTTCATTGAGTTAGTGAAGTTTTCTGGGATGTTTAAACTTGATATAATCAGGAGATACTGTTGTATGTTGGATAATCTGCTTGATTCAATACGATATGTTTTAACTCAATGGTTGAAGTACATTGAGATTGTTCATTCATCTGAAGTATTCGTAAGATCTCATTACTCGTCCTTGTTTCTGTTGTCATTTCGCCCTACGTTTCATAACTGCTAAAAATAAGCTTGCATTGATTCATATGGGCACAATTGCTGGAAATACTGTCGCAATTGCGGTAAATCATGGTACAGTCCAGGTTGCAATTGCTGTTACAGGTGACCATGCTCATTAAACCTATGTGGTTCATAATGATAACAAGAAAGTTGAATGAATTTGGAAGGGAAAAGAAACGTTGGAAATTTTACTTGTAAAGGAACCTGGTAGTCTGCTTATCAGGTCACGCCAATCTGTTGCTTGCTAAAGCGTTAGAAGTATGGAGGAAACCATTGCCTTGAAATGTGAATCATCCTTCACAAAAACCAGGCATTGCAAGCTTCTGCATGATACAAAACGACCATAAATAGTTTATTTGTAGAGTAGATATGGACTCTCATGAATCACTTTCCAGTTGCTAATCCATTCTCTGAAAACATTAGTGAGAAAATAAATATTGGAAGCATCAAAATAAGAAACCAAAAGAAGTTTCTTGAGAAATTTTGTCATCTAACAATGGTGCCTTTGGATATCATTAGGCATGATTATGTTATAGAAAAAGTTTTTCTAACGGGTAATTGTGAACATTAATAACAAAAAATATTATTTTATAAAATAATAACAAACCGTAAAAATTATCAAATACTTAAAAATTATTTAGACGCTTCATTCTTATTCAAATTTAAGAATTTATCATTCACATCGAAATAATATAAACCACTATAATATGAGTAGATTGATTGCTTTTGACTTGTTTCACATCTATTTATTTAAAAATATGGGATTTTTATTCTCTATATTCATTTATACAACAATAAGAACTAGCTAATTTCAACCTTATCAAGATTAATTCCTTTCAAATCATCTCTTATTATAAAATTAGAGAAAAATAAAAAGAAAGTATTTCCCTTAATTTCTGAAAAATTGTGTATATACAAAGGTGTATATAATCAAGACTACTCCTAAATTAGGTAAAATATTAACTCCTAATTAGGGTAAAAATTAACTTCTAATTATGATATAGTTAGTCCTATTTACAACTATATTTCTAATACCCCTCAAGTTGGCCCATGCACATCACAAATGTCCAACTTGCCAAGCAAGTATTGAAATTGTGATTGTTCGAGAGCTTTGGTGAAGATATCCATTGGTTGGAACTGTGACCTCACATGAGATGTGATAATGGTTCCTGCTTAAATTTGCTCTCTAGCATAATGACAATCAATATTTATATGTTTGACGTGTTTATGAAACACTGGATTAGCCACTAGATGGATAGCAGGCTAATTATCACAAAAAGAGTAATAGGTTCACGATGAACCTCACCCTAAGAAGTCAATAAAGACTTCAACCATACCATCTCACTGGTAGCAGCAACCATTACCCTGGACTCGGTTCCCTTGATGATTTGGACACAATACTCTGTTTCTTCATCTTCTACGAGACTGGTGACAAATCGAGCATCACCAAATAACTAGTCATCGAGTTACATGAAATGTGACAACTCCCCCAATTCGAGTCGTAGAAAGTTCATAGTCGTAAATCACTGTTAGCTCGAAGGAGAATGCCCTGACCTGGTTGCCTTTTAATATAATGCACAACGCACATAGCCTCTTCAAAATGCTACTTATGTAGTGCCTGAGCAAAATGCGACAACACATGGACCACGTACAAGATCTTTGGCCGAGTGATTGTAAGATAGATGAATCTTTTGTCACTAATTCACCATCGACTAAGCCTAGATGATAATCCTGCTCTGTTCGAGTGTATTCTAGTTTACTTCTAAGTAGTCTTGTTTCTAACAGTATATCCAAGCATACTTCTGTTGACATAAGAATAACCCTTTGGATGAGCGGGGCGCTTTAATCCCTAAGAAATACTTTAATAACCCCAAAATATTTAATATTGAAGCACTTATACAGGTATGACTTAAAAGTCGAACAAGCTATTGTGTCATTCCCTATCAAAATGACGTCATCCACATATATCAATAATTTAAAAAACACACTTCCTTTCTAAAAAATAAAAGTGAATAATTTGCTCGAGATTGAACAAAACCATACCTCTTTAGCATTGTGGTCAACTTGGTGAACTAAGTTCGAGAAGTCTAGTGTAGCCCATAAATTGACTTGTATAATCAACAGACTTTATCTTCATAACCTGTCCTTAATCAAGGAGGAAGCTTTATGTATACTTCCTCCTCCAAATTGCCATCTAGTAACGTGTTGTTAACATCCTCGTGATGCAACTCCTAACCTTGTATAACTACTACGGACAGAAAAACATGAACATTCATAAGCTTGGAAATCGCCACAAATGTCTCATAAAAATCTATGTGAAACCTTTTGCTACTAGTCGTGCCTTGTATCTCTCAACTGTCCCTGCTGCTTATACTTGATCTTAAATTCCCACTTACAATCAACTGACTTCTTCTCGGGTGACAAAGTCTCCAAAGATCACGTTTTATTCGCTTCAATTGCAAAAATTTCTTGGGCCATTGCATCTCTCCATTTTGCACTTTTCACAACCTCTGTATAGCTCCTAGACTTAACCTTCAATTTTATGGCCGCCAAAAATGCCTGATGACCCTGAGAAAAATTATTAAATGTCACACAATTTGTTAGGGGATAAGAGTACTTGAGGAGCTTTCATGTTGTGGTGGCTTTGAAGAGAGGGGAAAATTTTTGACCGAAAATGGCCCGAACTTCCCATAACAGTAGAATAAACAATATAGTCCTCCAACCGAGTTGGTTAACGAGTTATTCGTCACAGTCCACTTTCTGTTTCTTGAGCTCTAGCAATCTCCTCATGAGAATTACTTGCACTACCCTTTAACTCTAGATTTTCGCTTTCTATTTTGTCTTCTCTCTCATCACCTATCTCTGACATATCAAGACTTTCCTCAAAGGAGTGATTAACATCTTGAATTTAAAGCTCAATCTGTTCATCACTTTAAGTAAAAGAAAACATATTTTCATTAAATGAAATGTCACGAGAATAAAAGAAATCACCCTTTTTGAAGTTATAAAGCCTCCAACCTTTCTTCCCATAGCCTACTTCTAGGCTCGAATTTATCCTTTAGTCTTGGATTATTCTGCGTATAACATAAATAGCCAAACACTTTAATATGTTCGTAGGATGACCTCACACCAAACAAAATCTCATATGGTGATCGTTTGTTCAATTTATCAGTCAACATTCTATTTATCATATAAGCTGCACTCAAAACACATTCGCTCAAAAAACAAATGGGTAAAGTAGCTTAAAATTGCAGCTCCCTTGTTACCTCCAAAATATTCCTATATTTACGTTCTACTCTCTTGTTTTGCTACGGTGTATTTGTGTATCTAGTTTTATGAATAATGCCCTTCTCTCTATAGAATTCTCGCTTTAGCCCTGAATCAAACTCAAACTCCAACCCATTATCACTCCGTAGGTGCTTAACAATCATCCCAAATTAAGTTTTGACTTATTTGTCAAATCTAGCCTCACTTTTTTCTTTCAATAAATAAACCCAAAGTGCATATCTATGATCATTCACAATAGTAATAAAATATAATACATCACAAGATAACGCCTTATGATAAGGGTCCCATAAATCATAGTATATAAGATCAAAACAACTTGCAGCATTGTTACTACTCAATGAGAAAGGAGAATGAGTTTGTTTGGCTCGAAAATAGGCATCACAAATATTCTTGTTCTTAAAATCTACCCTACTAATATCATGAATAAAAGATAAGTGTTGACTTGATTAATATCCAAGAAGTTGATACTAGACTATGAAGGAGTCCACTCTTTCTATCTTTATAGTCGAATGCAACCTCGTAGACTTTAAGTAATAAACCACCCCTTGAAGCTCACCCATTCCAATTGGCATCCTTAAGTAATGTTCCTATATCACACAAACTCATTAATGAATAGAATATAACAAAATTTAACTCAATAATCAATTGACGTAAATAAATCAAATTATAAGTTAAACTAGGCACATAAAGCACATTAATCCAAGTTACGTCTTGACTTAATATAACTGGACTAACTATCATCGCAGTCGTCTTGACTCTATCGGCAAAATTATTAGTAGAGATGCTGCTTCTTTGACATCGCACATCAAATCCAAGCATCGGATGCCCCACTGTCTAATATCCATATAAGGTTTTCATAATCCTTACTAGAAAATTTCTTGGATTTATCAGGATCTAGACGTGTTAACAGTTTCTGAAATTTTTCATTCAACAGACCTTAAATGTTGCTACTGCTCTTAGATTTTCCTTATATGACATGAAAAGTTTTAGCCCCGCCTGATGCTCGCCCACCTCGTTAGTTGGCTAGATCTCGGATGCAAACTAGCTCAATGTGGCCTCAGACTTATGGTCCTCTCTACCAAGTGAGATAACCAATGATCTCAAAGCACTCCAAAACTTTGTGGCCAATTTTAACGTAGTGCATGCATCACCCCTTGCTACCCCTTTTTGTCGTGATTGTCCAACCTAAGGACTGGGCTTTGGTTTGGTCATAGTTTTCTCTGTTAGAGCTAACACCTCACACGTTCTTCTTGATCTCTAATAATGGACATATGACATTCTTCTCTAGTAATTAAGGCCTAAGCTTTATTGATGGTAAGTGGAGGATTCATGGCTAATATCTCAGATCAAACAGCTCCAAAGATTGCATCATCTAACCTCATAAGGAATTAGTACAACATTTCCTCTTCATGCTCGCGAAGAATTTGTGTGCAGCTTTACAAGTACAATTTGGGACCTTGGCATAGCTACTGAGCTCAACTCGCATTTCCTTCAATTTTGTATAATAAATCATCACAGTCGTGCCCTACTGTCATAGATAAGCAATTTCCTCTTTTAGCTCATGAACCCATGGAGCATTCCTGATCAAAAAACAATCTTCAAGATCATCCCAAACTGCCTTGGCGGTCTCTATATAGGCAACACTAAGCTGAATGGATTTCTTGATCGAGTTAACAATCCATGAAATCAGCATAGAGTTACAGGCTTCCCAACAACTCACTTCAGGAGAAGAGATTGATGACTACCATTGATGAAGTCAATTTATTTTTCGCCTTGAGGGCATTAATTGTAACATTATCGTAGTTTTTTCCATTCAAGAGGCACATTACAATCATCACTATTGAATTGTCCGATGAATGCAAGAAAAACGATAATGACGAATCAACTGTCTTTTTCGACATCAAGGTCTTGGCTGCGGTGTCAGCCATTGATATATGAGGGGAGGATAACGTGAAAAGAGAGGTAAGAGAAGGGACTGTTGATTAGCTGACAAAATTACATCGGTGCGACGACGTGGATGATGACTTTTGGGAATATTAATTTTGTGGTCTATCTAAACATGCTCTGATATCAAGTAAAATTAGAGAAAAACTAAAGTGAAAAATATTCTTTTTGATTTTTGAAAATTTATATGTATGTACAAAGGTAGATATTATCAACACTATTTTTAAATAATGTAAAATATTAACTCTTAATTAAGATAAAAACATTAACTTCTAATATAATTATGATATAATAACTCTTATTTGCAAATGTATTTCAAATACTTACCAAACTAATCTAGATTTTTATGTTAGCTAGGGACTAAAATTATACTAAATCTCAATGTCATAAATGATTAATTGGCAGGTTGCAGAAGTGCTCTTATACCTAATATATTTATACAAAAAAATTTCTCGACAATTTTTGGCAGTTATAGGTGATTAATATTATTATAAGTAATAAAAAAAAATTTAATAAAAAAATTTTTTAATAATAAAGTCGACTGATAAGTGACAAAGATCATCGGTAATTGGGTCCTATACATCCAAGGCAACGCTCTACACTTTCTAACAATACTTTATATCATTTTCTGTCTAGTGGCCAACCAAATCATCAAATCACAGATTCCAACAGAAATATTTATGAAATTATATACCACAAGCACGAGAACTTGGAATCTGAAAACCATTCAAACGGTATAGATCTCAGTAACAAGAATGGCGTCTACCTAATGGCGGCCACGCTTGTTTGGTTGATAAAGATTTGTCTTGTGTGATTCTATATAACCAGATGAAGAAAAGGCAAAAAGGGTCGGAAGATTTTCTGGAGCTTGATGGTCCTATTGGCCAAGTAGGCTAAGATGTTGAAGAACAATCTGCAGAGACATATGTGCAGCTTCTGGTATGGTTCATCTTCATGGCTTCATAGACATTTTCTGAAGATAACATGGGTACAAGTATCACAAGCAATCAAAATATTGGTCACCTTCTTGGTCTTCGTCTTCCTTGCTGTCTTGGTCTACGTAGGTCGGTTCGATACTGTAAGTTTCAGAAATCCCTAGTATTAAGTCACCATGTAAATTAAGTTCTGCCATTTGTAAGGATAAATGAAAGTGGAGGTCTTGAAGATGGAGAGGTGTTATAAACCTGCCCGTTCTTATCATGTTCTGCAAGCTTTGAATTTTGTTTATGGCAACCTTTCCTCCATTAGAATTGCTAAAGCTACTGTCACATCTGTGTGTTTCAGGCGGTATTTGGAACTTTTTTACCTGTTAAACAAGGACATGAACTCCAATGTGCCACATCAAACCTGACGAAACAGAACCTACAACAACAATCAAACGTTACATGCCCATCATACTTCAGATGGATTCACGAAGATCTGAAACCCTGGAAAGAGACAGGAATCACAAGGGACATGCTCGAAAGGGCTCGCAAGACCGCTCATTTCAGGTTGGTGATCATGGACGGCAAGGCGTATGTGAAGAAGTACAGGAAGTCTATACAAACTAGAGATGTTTTCACCTTGTGGGGTGTTTTACAGCTACTGAGGCTGTACCCTGGAAGAGTGCCTGATCTGGAACTCTTGTTTGATTGTGGTGATAGACCTGTTGTTCCTTCAAAGGACTTCCGGGGTCCAAAAGCAAGGCCACCGCCGTTGTTCCGATACTGTTCCGATCAGTGGAGCTTGGACATTGTGTTCCCTGATTGGTCTTTCTGGGGCTGGTAAAAGAAAAGAATACTTTAACCTCCTTCTGATCAATTAGTTTGAAAAGGAACCAACCTGTGGCTTCAAATGTGCGAAAATGGCAGGGCTGAGACGAACATAAAGCCATGGAAAGGTGTGATGAAGGATATAAAAGAAGGAAACAAGAGAATCAAATGGAAGGATAGGGTTCCATATGCTTACTGGAGAGGCAACCCACATGTGGCTTCAACTAGACAAGAGCTTCTCAAGTGCAATGTCTCCGAGAAACATGATTGGAACACGCGCCTTTATGTTCAGGTTCTTCAACTTTTTATGTGGAGTGGACACTTGCAATTAGGGTATCGAAAACTCTACTTTAATTATGCTTTGATTTCTTTTTCTTTAATTTCAGGATTGGGAACGAGAATCCACAAGTGGGTATAAACAATCAAATTTAGAAGATCAATGCAGCTACAGGTTTGAACAAAATATTTATTGTTATTATTCTCTTGATAAAAAGTAATTTTTGGTTAGAATGGTTTAATTTGTTTAAATCGACCAATTTTTTGATTTGATTTATTTTAATAATTTTTGTTATTAAAAATCGATTAATTTATTAATTAATTGTCCAATTTTTGTAAACTAATTAATTTTTATAAATCAAAATAAACTAATTAATTTTCATTTAACAGTCTCTTTTTTAATTAAATTTTAAATTTTTCGATAAATACAATCTTTTTCAATCATTTTTAAATTTTTTTAATTTTATTCAATTTTTAACCAGTTTTATGATAGTGGATGAACCTTTTAAACCTCAAATCTCTTATCTTACCGATTTAACTTCTGGTTTTAAAAATATTTAAAAAAATACAAAAATGGTTGATATTAATATTATGATTATTTCATACACGTTGCAGATACAAGATATATATAGAAGGATGGGCGTGGTCTGTCAGTGAAAAGTATATCTTAGCATGTGATGCTATGACCCTTTATGTTACTTCTCCTTATTATGATTTCTATATTAGAGGAATGGTTCCATTGAAGCATTATGTATAAACATCAACAACTCCGAATTGGATCGGTTTCACCTCAACAAATAAGTGCTTGGGCCAAGAAAATCCTACCTA
>JAOQMM010000004.1:1782077-1796276 GCA_027563515.1 Erythroxylum platyclados
TCTTTCTATTCTTGCCCGTGGTTTTTCCCCATATTCGTTAAGGGGTTTTCCACGTAAAAATCTTGTGTGTCCTTTTTTATCTCAATTTCTTTTATTGGTTTGTTTGCTCTATTTGGTTGGAGTCCATCTCCTATCAATAACATCGACAACAATCCAATAAAAATTATACTGAAATACAAAGTCTAAAAAAATCCATTAAAACGAATGTAATGCCACTATCAAGCAAAGAGACCAGTTAAGGCGGGTGCCTGCCCAATTTTCAAAATCTTCGTTACTTCAGTCCTCAGCCTCACCATTGACTATTTTCAAAATTCATGGACATTGCTAGTTGAAAGAACTATTTAATTTGATTCTTTTGGAGTAGGAGTTTTTCATTTTACTTTATTGTGTTACGTTCTTGTGATTGAGTATAAAAACTGTTTTGTTCTACTAATATAGATGTAAGAGTTTCAAAGGTGT
This sequence comes from Erythroxylum platyclados, assembly GCA_027563515.1. Taxonomy (NCBI): domain Eukaryota; kingdom Viridiplantae; phylum Streptophyta; class Magnoliopsida; order Malpighiales; family Erythroxylaceae; genus Erythroxylum; species Erythroxylum platyclados. Next base: position 1,782,537 of record JAOQMM010000004.1, read on the forward strand.
GATTTGTGAAGAAAAGCAAACAAACACTGGTCGGTGGCTCCTGCAAATTTTTCTTTCAAAGTACCTATCCAATTTCTTAATAAAGCATATAAGTTTTCTTTCGTGTATATGGTGAAAAAACGAATTGAGAAGAATGTGTGATGATCCTTTCAAGGTGGCAATTTCCCTGATAAATAAAGAGAGTCCTTGTCTCTTGGTAAAGTTCACGTTTCATAAATCTTTTTGCTTATAACAATGTTATGAAGTCAAAAGCAACAGACAATTTGTTCTTGTGAGGAAGCCATGTTACTTTGATAGGCATTGGGTCGGGTTGGTTTTCGGTCAGGTCCTGAAAATAATTAATCATCCCAAGCCTGATTAGTGGGTCGGGTCGAGTTTAGATCAGGACCTGAAAATAATTAATCATTCCAAGCCCAAATGAGAATTGCCACTGTTGTATCGGCCCAGGCTGCTGCTGAGGTTGCTGTTGCATGCTACTCCGGAAAGTTAAAAGGTAGAAGTAGGATATTAAGATGTAGACTAGGATATTGAGGAACGCTGGCTGAAATGTAATCATATCCTCTTTGTACCATTTTCTAGGGAGTTGTGAACTACATTTACTAAATAGATTCTTGCTCTCACTCTCAGGCAAGAACTGCTAGTGTTGTGAGATAATTAGACGTTGCAAAGTTCTAATTAACCAGAAATGAAATACTGGGTTTGCCTTAACTAAGAATCTTTGTTGTTTGATTTCTGTCTTATTCAAGTTATTTGAGTACTCAACGTTTGTATTCCATCGTTTTACTCACTTTTGTGTCTCAGAGCATGCTTAGTTGTTTGTATCCATCGTTTTACTCACTTGGTAGAGGATGCTAATATGCAGTAAGAAGCCAAGACAATAGAGAGAACTCAAATATTTGCTATGAAGTTTAATTTTCTCTTTGATAAAGGATAAAAAATATTTATGAAAGTACTTAATTCACTTAAAAAATTTAGAATTGATATTTAAAAAGTTCTCACCACAATGCTGAATTTATATGACCACCACTCCCTAAATGTGGATTTGTTAAACTAACAGGATTGTGCTACTGCCCAAAATGTCATAAGAACTCAATCTGGCGATCATTAGTATGTGGGAGGCATGCACGTAAAAGCTCTACAGGCATTTCAGATTTCGTTGCTTCACGTATCTCTGAAGTCTGAATCAATATCTTCAGTACTAAGTGGGGTCTTTGCATAGACTGACTGTAGTATTGAGGCGTATTTATGCAGCCAATATTTGGTAAGAAGATCGAAGAACTCATCAAAGGAATACTGCCAAAGAACAAAATTGGACATGCTGCAGTTAGCAGCAGCCTGAGGATTGTTTAATAGTACTGTAGTCGCTTTTTCAAGAAGTGACTTCAAGATAATGGAGGCCCCATCTCCAGTAGGACTACGAAGAGGTCGGCAAGGAGGCTCTTCTGCAGAACAAACAACTGCAGCAAGACAGGCACTTAATGCGCGGAGATCCATAACACTGACACAGGTAGAAACTGTCTTCACCAGATTCGCTGTTGTCTCAGCTGCTTCTGGATCTGGAGAAATGCCACCAAACAAAAAACTCAGGTGACGGAATATGGCCATGCAAACAATTCGAGTGAGCTCGCTACCGGGAAATAGAAGCTTAAGGAACTTGGAGATCAGTTTTTGTCCTTTAGGAAGACAAACTATCCTCAAGAAAACAAGGTCATCCTTCCCTGTCAGACCAACAGTTTTACCACTTTCGCCTAGGGGATCAACAAACCGAAGCGATGCACCAACAGCTTCCAGGAGAACTTGTCGTTTACGCCTGAGATAGCTGCCACCATCTTGGGGTTGATTATACAGCAAGAACCGATCAATATCCTCCACGTCTAGAAGAACAGCATGGCAATCTTCAATAGTGATCCTAGCTGCAAGAAAAGGTTCCTGCTCCAGAGGCCTCTCGAGCAAGAAATGGCAATCTTGGATTGCTTGAGGAAGTGACTGAGCAATTTCTTCTCCTCTTTTGAGATCATCGTCCTCGAAGAAGGTTTGGAGATTCTTTTGGAGCAAAGCAGCATAGAGATGGCTGGTAAAATTGCGACGAGTGTCTTCACCCCTGAAGTTCAAGAAGACATCGTAGTTCAATGGGTGAGAGGCCAAAGAATAAGAAGAAGTAGAAGAAGAAGAAGAAGAAGCCATTATGGTTGAACGAAGAGGGTGGCAGGTATCTGATAATAGAAAAATGGTCACTCATAAGCTTAAATGCATTATTGAAGACAATCCGTTGACTTGAAGTAGTGTTCGTAGAGCCTCGTTTTTTTGGTGACTGTGAAGCTGCCACGAATTCTCTCCAAAACCTAAAAGCTTCCATGAACTGTTTTAATTTTACATATATGGAATATCTTCTCACTTTCACCCAGTTTCGAATTGATACATCCATTCGGTAAAATATGGGTCAAGTCGGGTCAAAACGAATCAGTCGGGTAATATCCGTTCGACCACCACTCTTCACCTCTTATAATTGCTTCCAACTTTTAGTTTAAGTGTCGTCATGTGTCAGGTTTAGCTGATGTTGTTAATATTTTATTTAAATCTAATATTTAAATCGAACTTTATATCAAACATTGAGGGATTATATTATTGGCTGTCTCTGAATCTTATTATTAAGAAACGTGTTAACAATTTTTTATACCAATTTCTCCTAACACATTACTAATTTAATTTATTGTTAATAAAAATATTCTTTTGATGTATAATTTTTTAATAAAGTTCATTAATATCTAAACTCCTTAATTTTCTTCCATCATTTTCTTTAATTTTAGTTAAAAATATAAGTATAATACAGCAATTAATAGAAAACTATAACTATTAATTAAACTAAAAAAATTAATTGCAATTTGACTATTTAAAGGAGAGCTATTACACAACTTATCAAATTACAAGGATCTCCTAAACTTTTGAGTTTTTGTTAAAGATCAATGGGGTCTTAATGCAATCAATTCCTACCAAAACAATATGGCCATTGAATATGAAGAAGAAGATGTAATTCCACCTTAGCTAAAAATAACACAACTTCTTGTAAATGCCAACTGCTTTCACCAATAATATCAAAATCTCATAATTCAAGTGAAGATGGCCAAAGCAAGTCCTACATCTTGACATGTTCAGTCTCTCAACTCATAGATTAATTAACCATGCGTGTGCCATAAGGAAAAAAAAAAAAAAAGCATATAACCTTTGAAAACTGGCGAAATCCAGGACTCCACGGTTGCTCAACTGGAGCTGTAAGAAATTCTGAAGTATATCTCACTTACGTATGGAAAGATCCATGTGTAGGTAAGCTACACAAGCCGTGAAAAACAAGAAGAATGCAGAAGTTAACATAAGTGGCTCGGCTAACATGAAGATCGGGTTGAAAGTGTAATAGACCTGCGAACGAAACGGCATATGAAGAAATAGTGTCACTCAGAGGATGAGATCATATGAATGCCATACTGAACATTGTTTTCTTTCATTCTCTAAATGGTGATGCCACTGCATGTCATTGATTGCTAAGACAACCACTAGTTAATCATTTATGGCATATCTAGAGAGACGGCAGAAGAAGAGCAATTGATGAACAAGTACAGGGAGATTTTAGATCACCTGGAAAGGAATGTTGTGCTCAGGAATCACATTTTTCTTCTCCAATACCAGCACAGTCCTCCCAACAACATCCAGGTATGAATATTTGACCTGAAAGCACCCAAAACACTAGATAATCTGCAAACAACTTAAGAATTTTAAAGCTATGTATAAATGGTCATGACACTGCATGTCCTTGATTGCTCAGTCCCTTCCGCAAGCAATCCAAGATTCAATTGTTGCTGTAATCATTTTCTTAAAGATCATTGAATATCATCAAACCCATAGACAGATTGTCATACCTGTCTTTTACGAGGAATATCAATCCTGTATAAGGGAACAGTCCCATGATGCTGCAACATCTTTTGTAAAACTTGAGCAAAATCTCAAGAGTGCACACAAGATCCGAATGTGGAGGGCTGAATCAGAAGTTATGGCAGTTTAAAGCTGATATGTTTTTTTATGACTGCCTTTTGGTTGTGTTTTTTACCCTTTTCAAGAAAATAGATGTAAATGCTAAAACTAGAAAGTTAAAAGACTGATTGAATAAAGGTTTTTACATGGTTGCCAGAAAAACAAACAAATGATTCAGAGATACGAGAATGACATAAGTTGGAACTAATGACATGAAAAGAATGTTAGAAAGAAAATACATACACACATGTAAAGCCATCTACGAAGTCTCCTCTGTTCCACTACCTAGTTGGAGCATTGAACTTTAAAGCAGTGACCTTGTTATTTCATTCAACTTCTTCTATCTTCACCGTGGATACTGGAGTAGGAAGGTTGAATGTGTGAGAGAATTCATCCTGATCTTCTTGGGTGTACAGTGGAATGATCCCACACTTTTTGATTATATAGTTAGACATGCTGAACTTAAAAAAGGCTACATCCTCTTTGAAGTTATCATGTCTACATATCCATGTACGAAGCTCTTTGCTGATGAAGACTAACATATGCTCTTTATCTATTATATGATGTGCACCATATATTCTATCATATGAGTAGAAATGGCGACTGTCTCCAAAATGGCAATCATATCTAAGATTGCAAATTCCTCTTTCATCATACTCCACATTATCATGGCACAGATAGAAAGCAAATCCTAGAAAAAGATGATTAAACCAATGAAAAGGAAGGTGGATTTGAATGGAATCACCTATGCTTTGATAGTTGACCTACTCTGGTATTCTACTTCCTAGATAGATCATGTCCTGAACAGAAGAATTTTCTATTCAAATTAATGATTATAAAGACCAAGATAAAGAAAGAGAGAAAGACAAAGTTATGTACCAATGGTTTCTCCATTTGAGTTGTATAATTCCTCAACAGTGCATTTACTACTATCTAACGTTCATCTTCGTCCAACTTTAAGCAATTCCATAAATGGAAGCAGTAGTCAGATTTTTGTGAGTCAAGGGATAGGTGTTTAAGGGTCCATATTTGTTTTTGCGATCTACAATCGTGGGCAGATAATATGGAGACATTTGATGGACGTTCTAGTAAGGATTGAAGCCTTTCGCAGTTGCCTATAAAAAGATATTTCAATCCTGAAAGTTGTTTGATGGTAGCAGGGGTTCTCTCAAAATCATTTAGACTTAAATCTAGAGATTTTACAGAAGATAGAAAGCTCAAGTCTTCAGGTAATTCCCTTCGATTACAGTTTAAAAGGTTTAAAAATTGCAACGACGAACCCAATCCTAAAAAACAATTTTCGAAACTTTTTGCATAAAAAGCAAACTTCCAGCAATTACTAATCCCTAAATACTGGAGCCCTTTGAGATTGTTGATAGGCAATGGTAACTTCTCTATAGCTGTATCACTTAATAAAAGTTCCTTCAGATTATCCATAGGCTCTAAGATTTCAGGAAGCACCTTAAAATGTGAGCTTCCACCCAAATAAAGACTTTCAAGGGATGTTAACTTGCTAAAAAAGTTGCTTGGAAGGCTTTCAAGCTCTGTACAATCTTTCATCGATAAGTACTTTAATTTGCTTAGGAGTTCAACTGATGATGAAAGTATTTGTTTTATAGCAGTATCCTTTAACTCTTTATCTCTGCTAGTAATGAGAATCATGCTTCCTAAACCGAACCAAACATAAATTTCCAATCAAAGACTCTAATTGTAGTGGATCATTCACGTCGTCAAGAACAATTAACATCTTCTTGTAACCAAATATTCTTTTAAGAAATGGTCCAGGACGAGCACTGAATATATATTTTACTGAATCTTTTTCACCTAATACTTTTGAAATGAGTTCTTCCTGTAATTTCTTGATCCCACATGTTTCTGCTTGTTGCCTTACGTTATGTACAAAGCAACAATGCGCGAGTCCATTTCAACTAAGTGCTCAAAATCATCACATGACATGGATTGGTTTAGTTTTTCTAAAACGTCTTCAACTATTTTGTCAATAAGCATATGATCATTCTTTTAAATTATGAAACACAATTTAAATGAATGAAAAGCAAAAGAACCCTTTTCTTGGACTGACCATACAACCTAAAACATACCTGAACTCCTTGGAATTAAACCCACATAGATTGGCAGCTGTGGTCAAGGCATGCCTCCACCTCGGAATCTTGTGTGCGTTTTTGGGATTTTGCTCGTGTTTAACAAAAGCTGCAGCAACATATTGGGACTGTTTCCTTAAATGGGATGGACCTACCTGGTGAAAGACAGGGTATTTAAATTTCCTACGAATATTTAATTCCCGCTTTTCGAAAAAGTGCTAATTATTTATTATTATTTAAATATTTAAATATAAATAGTCAACCCTTGTTTATTTAATAAAGATATCTGGTCAACGTAATATAAGGTTGCACGGGGGAGGAATTTATTTATTATTATTTTATTTAAACAGAATCTTGGAAGAATTGAAATTAGGTTTTTGTATTTCTGCAAAAACATGATTTTGTGACGAATTTAGAAAAAGAAAAATTAAATAATGCAAACAATGTCGCAACTGATTAACGAGAAATTGTCAAATTTTGCAGTTTTGATGATTTGCAAAAGAGTGTTGTTTTTCACGTGAGTTTCTTCATTTTGATTTTGTTTTTGTTTTGTGTTAATTCAGAAATTTTGATCTTATCTTTTAAAGTGCAGGAAAGTTTATCCTGTTTGTTGATAATCATATATGCAGATTATATACAATAAAAAACAGCAGCTTAATCCTTCCAAATAACAAGAGTTAGGACAACCCGACCTTATCCGACTTAACCCGAATTTAATATATCGAGTAATGTTTTTAAACTTAGATATTAAACTAGTAAAATAAAAAATTTAAAGTTAAACTGACAAAAGGCTTACGGTATAAAAGGTTCAACTTAAAATAACTGACTAAAGTGAATAAAAGTAAAGAATTTTAAATATGATTGAAAAAATTTATCTTTATTTATAAAAAAATTGAAGTTTAATTAATAAAAATTTATTTATTTATTTTTGTTTATGAGAAATTACAACTTTACAAAAATTTACGAAAATTTATCAATTAATTAATAAATTGATCAGTTTTTTACAATAAGAGTTGTTAAAGTAAATTGAATCGAAAAGTTAAAAAACAAATTGAAAAATTGAACTATTCAAAACTTTTGCAATTAAACCGGCTAAATCAATTGAATTTTCTAATCATTGATATCGAGTTTGATTGATCGAGTTTTGGTTCATAACTAAATTTAAAATATTGATTCAAAATCTAATTTTTATTATATTATTATAATTTTTTTTTCGTGGTCTATCAAAAATAGTCTTAGGATTAAGATTGCTTACTTCTAAACCTCTCTAAATCCTATATTTAACAGGATTTCTACAGAATTGTTACTGTTGCTATTGTTATTAATCAAAATCTAGTTTGAAAGAATTAAATGACGCAAAAAAAAAAATTACAACACCATTATCTTATTTTAATTTATTAAAATAACATTATTTTAAAAATAATTCGAGCCTCTTAAAAGATTGCGATTTAACCTGGTGTAATTTGGCTCATTTCTAATCCTAATCAGGAGCTTTCTTTCTTAAAAACAATTAATTAAACTTTTTAGATCCTTAAATTAATGTTAAACTTGTTATAGAAGTATTGAAAATTAACAATATAATTACATCTAGAGTAACGAAAATGTTCAAATTAATGAATTATTGATCTTTTCATACAACATAAGCTTCATTATCCACTTATTAGATATTATTAATATTATCAAATTTTACTTTATTTATAGTACTTTTAATATAAGAAACAAAAATTATTGTAATTTTGACTCATTGTGAAATTATCTTTAAATGTCTCATGATATAAAAAATATAAAAAATGACTTTTATCAAATTATTTTAACAAAAATTAACTCAATATCAATAATAAAATTTAACAAAAAATTATTTTTATATTATACATTACATAAATAATAAAATTATATCTTTTTTTAATCCAATGAGCAATTTGATTATAATAATGAAAATTAAATCAAAACTTATACAAAAATAAAAATAAGAACATGATACATACATTTAAAGATGGCAAGAGGTATAAAAATTAAGTCGACTTAATTTAATCAGTTTAAAGTTAATAAATTAAGTTTAATTAATTTAAATTTTAAATCAAATTCAAATATGAGACGTTAACTTTAAAATAATATAATTTTGATTGATTCAAACAAACTTATTTTATACAACTCAAGTTTAGGGATGGTAATGAATTGGGTTAAGTTGGGCTTACCTAATCCCGAGCTCGGCTTGATGCTTTTAGCTTTGACTTAGCTTGATCTGAGGCCCTATCAGGCCTGAGGCATCCAAGCCCTAGCCTAATAAAGCTCAAGGCAGCTTGAGAGTCCAACTCGACCTAGCTCAGCCTTATTTTTACTTTTTATATTAAAAATAAAAAAACAACAATGTTTTTTTATAAAACTACAACATTTTTCTTATGGTTGTCGAGTTTTAGCCTAAATTGGACGTGGTTGGCTTTGGCTTGTGCCTAATCGAGACCCCCGATCAATTTAGGCATGATTTGTTGATCTTAGGTTAGGCTAAATTCGAACCTAAATATCTTCTCTAACTCGAGGGAGTAAATTATCTGTTCCTATTATTCTGTACCTATCATATTTCATGAGTATCTATCTATCTAATAAATGAGATTAACAAAAATTAGATAAATATACTCATAAAATAAAGTAAACTCCTAACTCGAGATCAGTCAACTAATTAAGTTGGCCATATCCCTAACCCTATCCAACTTTTTGTCATCTCAATAAACACTCTTCATTCTTCCAAAGTTTAGTCGGTCGATAGTGATGTTGACCTAACAAAAGCAACGGGGTCCACCAAATCCATTGTCAAATTTGCATCAAAACGTGACCGGAAAGTGTTTGCCCAAGTCTCAATTGCTAGTGTTCCTTGGCTGCCAAAGTGATTACAACTCACTTTAACGTTGAAGATTTTTTATATTTTCTAAAAGTTTAAATAATTTTATTTTTATATTTTAAGATTATTAAAACGATATTTAAATAGAATACCTAAATAATAGATAAAATGGTAAAAATTCATCACACTTTGTATAAAATATTTAAGTGAATTAATATTTAAATTAAATATTTTTTAATATTATATTAACTTTTATTAAATCTGAATTGATATTAAATAAATTAAATTAACAATTCAAATATTAGAAAATAATTAAATTTAATTTCATTAGAATTTAATGCATTATTATTATCATTTTAAAAACCTTAAAATATAATGTATTACTATAGATAAGATAATTATTTATTTAAACTTTAAAAAAATTTAAATTGTCTAATTATAATATCAAATAGGTTAAATTGATAATTTAAATACTAAGAATTAGCTTAAATTTTTATTATCATTATGAAAATTTTAAAGTGCAATATAATATTATAAATAATGATAAGTATTTATTAAAGTTTAATAGATTAAACTGATAATTTAAATAAACTCAACGTACTAATGCACATGGCTCTCGCTTTGCGGGAATCTGGGGAGGGTCATGATGTATGCAACCTTCTTTTTGTATATTTATAAAGAGATTGTTTCTGTAACTTGAACCTGTGATCTTATGATAACAAAAGAGTAACCTCAAAAGTCAAAATATTTACAAGGTTTTCTGCTTTGCAAGAGTCTGGGGAGGGTCATAATGTACGCAGTCTTTCCTTGTATTTTTACAAAGAGGTTGTTTCCGTGACTTGAACATGAGACTTAAATTAAATACTAAAAAAACTAAAAATTAGCTTAAATTTTTATTATGAATTTAAAAAATTTAAAGTGTAATATAATATTATAAATAAAGATAATTATTTATTTAAAAATTGATAAAAATATTAAATTATTAGATGGTGTTGTATTAAACACTCTTTTCAGATGTAATTTATCCATTAAAGAACTAAATGATTGAGATTACTCATACGCTTAAATTAGAATACACTCTTAGGTCTGTCACACTACCCCTTTCAAATGATAATGAAAGCTCATAACAATTGCTTGGCAACAAATCTCATAATTTTTTTTTTCTCTGAATCTAACCTTAAAAATTGATCCAAGAGCTCTAGTTTGTATAATTACTTATGTTTAGTGTTGTTTTATTTCGCTCTTAAATAGTATTATCAACTATTTAAAATAGATGTTCTCTAAAAAACACTATCTAAAATATAAAACTTTTATAATAAAAACAAAATGAAAATGAAAATAAAAAACACAATATTTTCTTATAATTTAACTAAATTATAAATTATAAATTGTTAAAATTCTCAAAAAAATTGTGACTTCTAATTTTTTAATAAAATTCATTTTAAAAATTTTGATTAGAAATAACATGAAAAACATATGATAAATAATATACTTAAAATAATCAAATCTTAATAATATAATTATTCAATAAAACTATTAAATCCAATTCATATCAATAATTTTAAATAAATATAATAAATATATTAATTTGAATAATATTTAATTAATTTCATATCAATAACTTCAGATAAATATAATAAATTATTGATTTAAATAATATTTAGTTAATTTGAGTTAAAAATTAAGAATTATATGGAATCATCATATCAACAATATTTAATTGATTCATATATCTTATTTATTTTATGTGTATTTCAATGTCAAATTTTTAAAAAATTAAGAAAAATATTTTTTATTTATGAAATATTAATTAAATTAAAAATTCATATTTATTTTTTATTCAAATCAAAAGCTGTTAACCAATCCTAAAGTGCATAGCTTTTTGAATTTTTTCAATTCAATCTTCAATTTTTAAAAGTTTTAAATTGAGTAACCATACTTTTAAAAATTTAACAATTAATTCAATTCAATTGAATTATTAAAGTTTTTAAAGTTTGTTCCTCTAATTAAAAAAATTTAAAATCCAAATACTAAATTATAAATTTTTTTAAAAAAATTAACCACTTTTAGATATATTGATCTAATAAAAAATTTCCCAATGCATGCGGTAACAGTACTGAAACAATTGCTCCTTCTTTGGTCAGATTTCCATTGGTACGGACCAAACTTTGACCAGCACCTTCCTAGTTCCTCCCATCACATTATTGCATGTACATGGAAGATGGAACCCAAACGTACGAAAAGCTAACTGTACTAAGTGTGTTAAGGAGACTCATCAATGTTATCCCTATGCCATTGTTGTTCTGTACGATACTGTTCAACTTTTTAAGTTCGGACTCTGAAATACGAGGAGGAGAGAGTAAAGGGAGAAAAAGGAAGGAAGGAAGGAGGTGTGAGATACCAGTTGGAAAGCAAAGATGGTGTCGATGTTGGTTGGTGACACAACCCCCAACCCTTTTTTGGTTGAGGAGTAACTGAGTTTTAAAGAATAGAATTTAAACGTGAATGGAAGATCAACTTTTAGTTAGTCTCTTTCACTTTTTCTAACACCTTACTTTTTTAATTTTAAAAAAGGTTATATGATATAAATCTTTCTTGTTAAAAAAGTTTCTTTTTTTAATTTTTTAAAAAAATTTATTTAAAACCAATATTGATATAAGACGTAAACTAATAATACTATTTATATGTCACTTAACACGTGCAATTTTCTGTCGGAAATGTATAAATAATATCCATTTGTCACGTAACTATAAGACCTATTTTTAATTAATTTTAAAATTAATTATATAACAATAAGACTCATTTTAGATTTAAAAATAATATCAAGTCAAAATTTACGTAATATTTAATTGACATGAAATTAACTCCATCAAATTTTTCATATTTGTCATAAACGTTTTGAAACATCAGGTTTAATTTGCATACTTTAAAACCTTAAAGTTAAGGTTATATTAAGTCCATTAATTGTTAAATATCTTATTTCGAAATAATTTAATCACTTCAAAACATTATAATTCAAGTTATATTTTATTATAAATATTAAAATTCAAAATACCGTTTTGTCCTTAATGAACAACGACGTTCTTAATGGACCTCAAAGAAGCGTGACTTTGTCAAAACAATAAAAGGTGAACGTAAACTCCTGTTACTAAAAAGGAAAGTGCAACCCAATTGAAACTAACCAAAAAGTAACAAAAGGCTGCAAAACCATAACGCAAGCTAACTCCTGTTTTGGCTATTTCCTCTGTATCGTACAATAAATACACCAAGAATTTATGAAGGCTTGTGTGGGTTCGTATGTAAAATGGTCCCCAGTCAATAAATTCTGTCAATTTCACACAGACGGATGACAAAAACCATTGTTGTTTAACGTTGTTTATGAACTGTTGATGAGAATGAATCACATGAAACAGTGTTTTACTTTATTTTTTTTTTAGACTATTCAACTCAAGGTGACGTTTTCTGACAGGATTGGGCTTGATCTAACATCTTCTTGATAAGCCTACTAAGAACCAAGAGACCAATATCAGCTACCAAGAACCAGTTCCTCTCAGTCAAAGCCTCCATTTGTAACCTGAACAGCATGTAAAACTTGGAGCCGAACATGATAAATGAGTCTCTCATGTGGTTAATCCAACAAGAGTAGGCTCCCAATCACTTTTACTAAAGTTGTTATGCTTCAGTTTATAGCCAAGTGATATGTGTTTGAATGCTTAGATAACTCATGTCTTCAAGAAGAATATGAAGCCAATTCTCGTAAACCAGAGAATCAAATGAGTTGGAAAAATCGATTCGGTATCCATACAGGATATTCGACATTTGCAGAAAAGAATATGAAGCCACAACCCTTCTCAGCTGTCTGAATTATATTGATGAAAACAAGCAAATTCATGAATAACGAATCCTACAGGATTAATTGCTTTGCCTTCTGCAGCTTCCAACTACATTTTCTATCTGAAGTATGGTTGAAACCAGCCACAATATACACCTATTGCTACCATTTGCTCAAAGGAGAAGCACAGAATTTGCATAACTAAACATTTCTGTGAATAATATGCATTGGAACAACAGCAACTATCGTGCAAAGAACATGAAAACATTTCATTGTAATCCATTAAGTTAAACATTCTCCAGAAAATACAGGACTTAATCTTCCAAAGTGGGAAGCATGAAACAAAAATCCCATGTAAGCAAAGCTAAAGCTATAACTACAAGGTCCCCTGTCAAAGTTACACAAACATATAGATGGAAATTCATGATCAATCAATCTCTATTAACTCATTATGAGTCAGACATTGAAAAAAAGGTATGAAATTTGAACCTCAATTGTCAAGCTCCATAGCCTGAGCAGCCTTAGCTTTGGCCACTGGGGTCAACTTGGTCTTCAACCTTCTTTTCCCTACTTGAAACCCACTTCCACTCTTCTTCTTTTTCTTGTCAATCTAAACACAATTATACCCCAAAAATTGACACCAAATTCACAATCAGAACAGATTGATAGCTTCAGTTCAATTAATGTAATTAAGCACAGAAGAAGAGGGAAAAAAGGCAAAGAAAGAGAAAAGTAAAAGTTTGGGATAAAGAAACCTACTTTCATCTTATTCTTCTTCGCTTGAAGCTTCATCTGCTTCTTTTCCTTCTCTTCCCTTTCCCCTGAAATTACCCAAAGAAAATGACAATTTGCTCTTTAACATAAAACCAAAAACATAAAAATTGAAAACTTATAGAAACATGGAAACGTTTGGTTACTCTTAAGATCAAATTCATGCTGCTTCTTCCTAC
>JAOQMM010000004.1:1830026-1841051 GCA_027563515.1 Erythroxylum platyclados
TTACGACCCCAGGCCTCACCACCACGACGGGCTCTTCCCCGGCGGGTCTACTATCGGAGTCATACCATGGGACTCAGAAGAGTGGTGGTGGCTTTGATACCAAATGTTACAAGAATTATGATAGAACCAACCCCAAAAGCTAGCTTAAAGGGTGGGAGAGCCCGTAAACTTATAAACTCAATATCAGCGCCTTACATTACCAATATGGGATATTTTTACACACAACACTCTCACTCACCATTATTCTGTTTCAGTCAATCACCTCACCGTCGCGTTTCTGTCTCTCTCATCACCGCGCCACCACTCGTCAACAGCCACCCCGTCGCATCGCCACCACTCGCCAGCCGCTGCAACCGCCCTTGCCCCCTTCGCCGCGCACCAGCCAGCATATAACGTATTAAGGTACTCTCTGCTCAAATTTGGTTTTGCGGTATTATTCATATTCTTGAACAATTGAACATGTATGATTGTTTGGAGAGGATTGTAGAGTTGTGGTTGTGATCTGACTGAGGAATTGAATAATTAAACATTTATGCACGTTGAGTGTTTGACGAAATACCCCATTGGACCTAGAGCTATGTAATACAGTAATCCTGCTCTTCCTGAAAAGATGTATAAACAATGACAATTTAGACATATTTACATGTCATACTAATCTCTGCTTCTTGGTGCTTTTCCTACGTTAATTTCATGGAATCGGATTGATTAATGTTGGTGGATTTGAGATAGCATCAAGACTACAGAATCCAATTCCAAACCAAACCCAGCTGACTCTTTGTTCTGTTCTTACATGCATAAGTGCATTTTGATATGTATAAAAACATGTCCTAAATCTCTTTCAACTCATTGCACAAGTTAAATGAAGCAATTCTACACATTTATAAATCATTATAAAAACAATAACTATTTGGAAAATAAGATATTTTTTACTTACTAATTTTCTTTTATTAAAATATTCCTTTTACTTTCTTAAATTTTTACTAATTCAATAGTTAAATGCTAAGCGTCAAAAAATATTCTGACACTTAATTTGGAAGTGTTTTAAGAAAAACCTCTAAAAGCATATATACAATAACCATAATTTTAGATCTTTAAACTCAAACCTACGTTGTAAGAATCGAAGTATTAGAAATTACATAATATCACATTTCATCTTGCCAAGTTCATATTGTAAATATGCAAAGGTAAATGTTTTCTTTTTTTAGACGATATGTGTTTTCGGCTTAAACAAAACTCTCTTTTCCTATACATCTATAGAAGTGTGAATTCTAACGGTTCAATTTCTTGATGTTTTGGTTCTGTGGTAAGATTGATTCATCTGTCCAACTTTAGAATTGCTGCTTGTTTTGTCTTGCTGTTGAGTGTCTCTATGCTGACCTGAAAAGAAGAAGAAAAAAAAAAGCTTTTGCGTACTCCAATTCTTATGCTTTGTTCATTTGGATCTCAAAATGCTTTAAATTTGGTTGTAACAATCACTTTTATGTATCACTTACAATTTGTTGTTCCTGTATTTAACTGGTGTTCCAGGGCATACGATCAAGATTGTATTTTAGTTGTATGCTGTCTATTCCTTCTGCTTTTTTTAAATATGAATTGTTCTTGTAAGGGCATGCTTGTAATAAGTCAATCCTGACGTTAATATGTGGGATTGCTTGTACTTGTCTTTTGTAGCAATGAGTTGGATCCTTTATTCATTTAAAAATTCAGTGATTTGAAGGGATTCATAACTACCTGAGGGTTCATGTCTACCCGACTATGCTTTCCAGAAAATGTAACAATGTGCTTACTAGTACTTGCTTTGATTTTTGGCCTAAATTTCAGGTTTTGCTTGACATTAGTTTGCATTTCATAGAAGTTTCCTTATTCACTTGAACTTCGAAGGAGGTCAATGCTTTAAGCTTTCATTTTAGTTATCTTTCATTTGTATTTTTGTTCTTCTGAACACAATTAACTTCACATGGCACCTTTAATGTTTCTCATAAGAGGAATTTTGATTATACGTGAGAGGTCTTAAGTTGTACGAACATTCATAGAATAAATCATATTTTCATGAGTTATGGAGGCAAAATATCAACTATATATAACTTGGTGTAAAAGGCTTGCGTTAGATAAGGCCCAAGACCAATCGACTATTCCAAATCTAATGTACAAAACCGCTCTGTTTTGTTTCTCAGAAAATCAAGAAAATGCCAAGAAAGATAACAGCTTTCATATTCTGAACTTAACCTTTAATAATCTTCTGAATTTCGTCGTTGGGTTCTAGATCGAGTAGTTAACTAGATGTGAATTGTATATCTTCCTTCTTTTGTTTAAACAATTTGCTAAATGCTTCAAGGAGTTCTTTTTTACAAAATAATGATCATTTATTGTTCGGATATGGGTAGGTGTCCTGATGGTAGAAGGCGGTGCACGAATCAAGCTGAAACGGTGGCAACAGGCGGCGGTTGCAATAGGGTCAGCAGTGGGTGCTTTGTTAGATCCACGTAGAGCTGATTTGATAGCTGCTCTTGGAGAGACAACTGGGAAGCCTGCTTTTGAAAGGGTGCTCCAGAGGATGAAGAACAGCCCAGAAGGCAGAGTAAGCCCTCTTAAAAACTCTTATTCTTTTTTTTTTTTTTTTCCTTTTCCTTGTATGTTATGAATTGGGAAAGGAGGTGGGCATGGGGTTTGGATTTCCGGTTGTTGCTTTTCCTGAGGAGATTAGGACTTAGAGCTCTTACCCGAAAACTCAGTTATTCCACGAGTGTTTGGGTGTTGGGTGTTGGCTTCATATGTTTGTATTATGTAGTCGTCTACGTGGAATTTATGGGCAACTTCTACAAGATTTTTCAGATCTCTGACCCATCTTCAATGACGTAAAAAGCCCATAAATTCCACTTACTGAATGTTAGGTGCCACAGGTTTTCAATATTTGCATGTGAATGTGTTTGACAGTGGACATCGGATACTATTTGAAGAAAACTATACATTGAATTGTAAATCATATATGGTTAATAGGCGCTTGCGGCATGTCGATCTACACTTGCATATCTATAAAGGAATCTGCCTGGCATTCACAGTTATCAATTTCACAGGAAGTTCTGTTGGAGAGACCACGGGTTATATCTGCACAAGTGGCACATGCATGGGATCTACCAGCTAACACATTTGGTGCTGCTTATGCAAGATTCATGGGGTCAAGGAATTTCTCCCCGGATGACCGTCCACCAGTTCGGTTCATGGAAACGGATGAGCTTGCTTATGTTGCTATGCGGGCTCGTGAGGTTCATGACTTCTGGCACACCCTTTTTGACCTGCCCACAAATTTAATCGGGGAGTCAGCCCTCAAGGTGATAGAGTTTGAGCAGATGTATCTTCCAATGTGCTTGATGTCTGTTGTGGGTGGTAGTGCCAGATTTAGTGATAAACAGAGGAGACTATTCTTCCAACACTACTTCCCATGGGCCATGCGGGCTGGTGTACAGTGTACAGATCTAATGTGTTTATACTATGAGAAGCACTTCCATGAGGATTTGGAAGAAATTCGTAGAAAATGGGGGATTATTCCTGCCCCCCTTCCTACTCCTTAATCATATGTGATTTAGCCAGGACTCGTCATCCTTGTTTTCTTACTGTTTCACCTCTATATGACATCACTTGTTCCACAAGATTACATTTATTACAATTAATCGAGACTTTGATTCATTCAGACGATAGATTCCACGAAAATGAACAAGATAATGAAATGAAGACATATCTCAGTTGCTATCACCGCCACCAGAGAAGATCCATCGCCAGGGCAGAGTGAACCTTTGTTGAAGGTCGATCCTGCATCCGGTAAGATACTTGTCGGGATATATAGTTGGAACGACTACGAAGATGTATCGTTGTAATAAATTACGAAGACATTGCTTCCATCCACAAGTTCCATTCCTTTAATTCCATAGATGTCTAAAGGACAAAAAGATCCCCATATGAAGTAACTCAACTTGCTGTGTCATCGAAACACAAAACATGGGGTATTCAGTGAAAACATAGTTGGAAACACTACCCCTGAATTGGTATTCAGTCAGATTACATTAGTTAGGTATTTGGGAATGTGAAAGATGAAGATCTTAGTCACTCCAATACAACGTTTAAAGAGAAACATAGTACACTTTTAGTGATAGTTTGGACTATATTCTTTTCATATCTTTAAACAAACCGAAACCATTATACACCTTCATCCTTCTTGTGTTCATGTAACTTGGTCAAGCTATCTGTAACTCTACAAGAATGTAGTTTCATGCCGGACTGCGATAGGTGATTGAATCATGAATTTTTATCAGAATGGTCGTGAAGAAAAAAGGGTCTTGGGACCTTGATTCTTCTGAATTGTTTCTCCGCCCCTCTGACATTCTCATCTCCTTCATAGCTTTGATGCGGCGGTTTGTTTCGAGGTTGGAATCTCTCTCAGGAGACCCTCCTGTGTCAACGATACAATAAGCTGGGAAACAAGATAGGAACAATTCAGTTCATGCCACCATCTGTACAGGAAAAGAGCATGACAAGAAAATGGCAACACTTACCTCTCCCTTTCGGTTGAACATATGGCCTGATACGAAGCCACGTGCGTTATGAGCAACAGGAGATGTAATCTGTAAGAGGGGATAAACATTGTCAACATTCCAACAATCCACTCCATTCAAAAAACAAATCTTCAAACTCACTGAAAAGAGTATCCAGTCATCAGCTCTGAAAGACCGGTGAAACCACATCCTGAGAGGAAAAGAATGTCAAGCAAACTATTCCAGGAGGGCTATACTTAACATATGCATCTTTAAGGGATTTCATTGCTCGTCCTAGACACAAGCAATGTGATATATATATATATATATATATATATTGTCTACTTACGAATGGTCTAGACTAACAGCAGATGTCTTCAAGCTTCTGGTGCGATGGGGATTCAAACTGACTTGAAAAAATATGAGATCTGAAGCATATGCTGCAACACATCTGCAACAGGATCAACTAGAATATGTTCAGAATATAAAATTTATTTATTAAGTTGCTTGTCGGCTGCAGCTGATTTAAGAACCCAGAGACCATAATTCTATTCCAACAAGCACTGTGTGTTCAGTTGATTAAGAAGCAAATGTACGGAGAGAAAAGGAGAGAAAGAAATTGGACAATTATCAACTGCAGGAAAATAATTCCAGAAAATGATACCAACTGATTTAATGAGATATAGTTCAGCAAAGAGCTACTTACCTATGCAAAGCCTGGCCATCTGAAAGTTTTCCTCTCGCTCTAAGCCAGTACCTCAAGCTGAAAGGAGACGGGAGAACAAAAATATGTCTTAATGACACTAATGAAGCATCTGCAATGAACATGCAGTATCAAAAGCATAAGATTATGCGACATAGTAAACTAGTCCTACCTTGGAGGAGATTTTGTCTGTTTTGTGTTTGTATTAGGCTCACAGAATTTTATTTCTATGGGCCAAGGTATAAAATTCATTCCAGCCACCTTGTTCCTATATGTCCTGAAACAGTTGATGGAATTTCCAACATTTTTTTGCAATGGAATGTTACATATAGTAACATATACAATTCCGATGTCGTAGGAGATATTGCTTGTCTTCCAAGCCTCTGAACCTACTTAGCACAAACTAAATTTACAATGCAATCAGAGCAATAGGAATGCCATGGACATTTGAGTTTATATCTAAGATGCCTGCAGTGGTGGCCAAAAAGATCCATTGAACAACTGCATCTTAGTAAAAATGGAAACTAGCGTACTATGGTAGCTACACGTCATTGTATGCAGAAGTAGTGTAGTGCAGCCACTCGAGAAAAAGTTTATAGACAACAAAACGGGATAGTGCACGGAGTTGTCAGAGAGAACAAAGAAGTTGTAGAAAAGACAATCACCTTTTTTGCACGATGGGCTTGCAAGAAATGATATCGAATGAATTAAGAGGAATTCAAAATTCAATTTCACATACCTTGGAAGACGAGGATCAGTCAGGCGTCTCTCTCTTAGCTCTTCCATTGAGAGAAGCTGTCGTAGAACATTGTTCAAAACCATTGCAGCAAGCGACTAGAAGTACAAAACAATAACAAGCACATTCCATTTACCATTTCTGGTTCTCCAACCAATGGCATTGTCACTTCCTGGTGATCAAACCCCTGCTCTTCTTTCTGTAAAATCAATTTCACCCATAATTAATGAATCCGTAGGATGTTGTTGGCAATCCTCTGTAGCTACCTCTTCAAAACACATATGAAGAGAGTAAAGCTCATCTTTACTGATGAAAATTAGTTGGTTTTGCCCAAGTAAGAGATAAATATGATCAATTCATCTCTAAATAAACAAATGTAAAAAATACAGGGAAATCTTTTGATTAGAAATGAATTTATTATGGTTAATGGTAGAATATATAAGTCATCTCATATGTAAATTCAAAGTTCTATCCTATAGCGAAGCACTATAAATGAGAGTTTAAAGTGAGGACAATGATTTCTCTACTCACTCAATGCTATCTCATACCAGTGAGAACATTTACTAATCATTAACATGTTCTTAGAAGTATTTTAGATTTCACATGAATACCCAGAGACATGTCTATATGCAAGCTATATACACTCCCTTCATAAAAACACATTTTTGAAGTTTTATCACCATCATATCTTTAACCAATATGATGCTGATGCAAAAAAACTTAAAAACTATAAAAGAAATAAAAGAGGAAAGATTTGTCAACCACAAGCTTTAATTTGGTAGGATAAGGATTGAAAATTGAGTTGACATTTAAGATACGGGCTGAAATTTAAATTATGTTAGGATTCTTTATTAAATAGGAAGTAGTAGTAAGTTAAATATGTTATTCTATTTTACATATATTATCCTAATTGTTTAGGATTTATAGAATTTCTATTATATATAATTCAAATTTGTTAGGAACATTTTCTTACTAGAATAGGGTTCTAAGAACCCTATATATATGTGTAGTCAGCCCTTCAATAGAATATAGATTCCAAAATTTTTCTACAAACTTAAATTTTTAACTAGAATGTGTGATGCTTTTTTCTATGAGTGATTATTAAAACCTAAGAGTGATTCCTAGTTTTCTATCCTCCATTCGTTGTATTCCTCACTAAATTTCAGTCATATTAAACCTAAATTCTGATCATGTTAAACCCTGAAATTTTAAGCCAAAATTTTTGGCAATCAAAACCCTAAAAATCCAACTATACCAAGTCTGAAATTTCAGTATTCTTGGCGGAAATCCAAACCTGAAAGTTGATATTCTAACAGCCTAATATCTGTCATATTTCCTAATTTTGTGAATTTTAACTACTAATTGATACTTATTTTATTTGTCTTACATCAATACCATACGAAAAAAATAAGTGAGCTGATTTCTGGAACGAAAGAATCAATGCCATTATGGGCAAAATCAAGCTTAGATGCCTAAGATCGTTCATATAATCTTAATTAAATATAAACAAATATTCAGCTGCCTTACCTGAAATGAAGCAAACAATGTGAACACAACAATTCCTTTTTGTATTGCCTCAACTCTTCGAGTAGCAAAGCTTTTCCCATCACGCATACGATGAACATTGTATCCAATAGGAACTACAAAAAGGGACAAGTATACCCCGTAATGATATCTCTTTAGCAACTCTATGAATTGAAGGATTATGTCCCCAGTAAAAATTTATTGGTCATAAAATAAACCAAGCTTAACCTTTAACAAACCAGACTTTCCATGCTCTCATTAATATGATGGAAGATTTCAATATTTGAGCCATTTGAAAAATTCATCGCCAGTAACTACATATGCAAGTTCAAGGCTGAAAACAACTAGGAGTCATACTTGCTAACTGCAGAATGTTAGGAGTAATGCACTATAATGAATTACCATATACCAGCAGTTTATCATGATCAATAACACTAACAACAAACTTACTGTCAAAATCCCCAACAAGAAGAAAACTAGCATGCAAGCTATGGACAAATTTAAGGCAATCAACAGTTTTTGATGCTGCAGCCAATGCCTGCATAAGACAAGAGATACCTTTAAATACATGAAAAAAACTAGTGATTCTTCTATAATTATTGGTAATCTCTGTCACAAGGGATCAAATGAAAGAGGAGTTTAAAAAATTCAGAGAAATTTTGTGTTTTAGTAACTTCTTAAATACTTCAGCACAGCCACATATGCAAAAGTAAAAATGAGCAAACAACTCTTTCTATCCATAGACGATCAGCCTAACTATGTCACTGATATGAAAGCAGCAATAGTAAATGATCCAGGACAAATGCAGAAGTAGGAGAAACCGAAGCATACCTGCCCAACAAACTGTCCACCAAAAACCTTTCCAAATTTTGGGGCATCAGGCAATGTGATACCCTGGAATAAATTCACCTATAATCAAACAGATAAATTTTAGCATAGACGACAAGTTTTAATAACAGAAGCCCGTGGATCAAATAGTAGCTACCAAATAATTAAGCGAAACAGAAGACTACTACTCATTGTTATAATAGATGTGTAAATAGTATCTCAGATCATGCCATCAAAAAAACAAAATGTCATTGTTGCTACATTTCCTCACAGAAGAAACAGGAAATAGTTTCCACAATTTCACCACTAAAATGCTCAACCATGAATTGAAGACTTCAAACTGTATAAGATCAGGGATTATATACTTCTATTGGCTCCACGTGCAGTATATTCTCCACAAGAGAGCACGCGCCCGGTGGCTTATCCGCACTCCATATTGATTTTGGTCGGAGCAAAATGCAATGCTCACGAGGCAGGATTATGCAAGTCAACTGTTTCATAACATAAATCCAAGAGCAAAAGTTAAGATTCCATCCATAGAATTCAAGGGAAACAGCACAAAAAATATTACTTTCTAACATTTTGCTACTACCTTAGTGAAAGCAATCACATTTGCCTGATGAACGGAAACAGATATTCCTGCACAAGCCACCACAAATCAATCTAGCCACACGTTAATTATATCATCATAGGAAGTCCTATGGTAGTAATCGGACACCAATGCATTAAAGAATTGTAAATAATTGCGTCACAATATATAAGTTGAGGGCAGCTAAATCACTTATGATCGAGCAAAACAACACCTCACCATCACCAAAGCAATCGTATCGCTTCAATTGAAAATCAGCTCGGAGGCCTTCCTCGCAATGAAATGATCCAGAGACTTGAGCCTATGTGATTCTCATCATAAAAGAGAATTTCCAGTTCAGAGAAGACACATTTTAAAAAAGAAAAAGAAAATAATAAATCAAATTGTAAGGAGGCTAAAGCAAACAAACCTCTCCTTCCCATATGAAATATATTCCTTCACCAATCTCCCCTTCGCGAATCACATACTTTCCTTTCTCTAAAACGTTAAAAGACAGAATCTTTAGAACACCGATCTTTCAAAGTAAGAAAAAAGATGAAAAAGAAGCAAATTTTCGAAAAGTACCATAGTGTTTCACAGAAACAAGTTGGGCAATTTTCTTAAGAGAAGAGCTGGGAAGCTTCTGTAGCAAAGGAACCAAACCTAAGAATTCGATCACTGCATAAACCAACACACATTGAGCCAACGGAGTTCTGATTGGAATTGGAGTTTACAGTCCTTGAATAAGTGAAAATTCACCTGATTCGGCGTTCATATTTCGCCGCAGAGTCCAAATGTATTGGAGACGTGAGTTTCATGCCATAAAATATATAAAAATAGATTAATTAAATAATTAACTGATTTTTAAATTAATTAATTTTATAAATTAATAAATTATTATTTATTTTTAGACTAATTTAGATTTAATATTACAATTTAATTTGCCGAAGGGATAATAGCATAAGCCACACTAAAGAATAAATACGAGTTTCATGCTAATGTAACTCAATTATTAGAGATGACATTTGGGTCCACTCCAGTTCGATTCATTTTGTGATTAATAGATTAGGTACAAATTAATGGAATCTTGAGTTGAGCTGCTCAATTTCGACCTGACCTTAAGACTCGATATTTATAGCTAGTTTTAATTTAAAAGAATAAAAAAATATGTCAGTTTATTTTTGAAGTAAATTTATCAAGAAGTCAAAATTTAAAAAGTTTATTTTTTATTATTAAAATAATATTATAAATTGTTTAAAATATTATTTTAATAATAATTCTAATAGATTTAAAATTTTACTAAATTTAAAATCAAATTTCCTACCCTCCAAGTCATGATGGTAAATGCATAATGTCTTTTGTTGTCCTATACATGATTACTATCTTATAAAATTAACAATTTTGTTTACAAGCAATAAAATTATTTGATGATTTTTTTATATTTATGTAAATAAAAAATTTAATAAGCAAATCCTTTTTAATCTTTAAAGTTAAAATAAAATTCATTTGTTATCTTTTTAATTTATCCATATTTCATTTCACCAATTTTGTCATAATTCTCCTTTTCTTGAAAAAATAACTTATACAATAAATAACTCTTTATTTCCTTTTTTCTTTGTTTCAAAAATTAATTTTGTTTCTATATCTCTTTCTTTTTTCCTTTCTATTTTTGAGATTTCTCCCAATTTTTTGAATAAAAATAATTGAAGATATTTTACTTAAACCAGCCATTTATTTCCAGAGAGAATAGAGTAGAGATGACATTTGACCCGACCTGCTCCATCCTGACCTCTATTCCCCATTATTTTTTAAAAAATGACGTTATCTTTCTCTTTTTAAATTAAAAAAAAAAGGCCGTTTTTGAGCCAAACTTAGGCCCAACCCAAACCATTTGTCTTCCAACTTTCATATCTCAAAAAAAGGAGTACTTAGATTGAGGAAAAACGCGTGAGAAAATACAAGGCAATAGTGGACGTTTCAATTTTCAAGAATCTTTCAAGAACGTCGGATAAATGTGGCCAGCTGGTGAGTGTATCAAAAACACACTCTTTTGTTTGCATGTAACTCTTTCCTTATAGTTTTCCATAATGTGTTTGTTTTGCAGCAAATTCAGAGGAAGTTGTGGTGGCTAACAACATTA
>JAOQMM010000004.1:1841240-1895669 GCA_027563515.1 Erythroxylum platyclados
AATGGGGAGTGCAGAAAGTTGAGGGTGAATCTGTAATTTGAGGTACATGCAAGGGCAGAATGGGTAGTGCAGAAAATATGGGAAAGAAGATATGCAAGACTACTAACGAATACAAGAAAGTACATGCAACACCGTTGCATTTCGAGACAAATCTGATTCAAGAATGAACTGGATCATTAAAGCTGTCCAAATTGTAAGATAATTCTCAGAAGATTAATACAGATTCTTATGATAGGTTTCAGGATAACACAACTACAACTCAACGATGCATCGTAGGATACAAGCAGAAAATGAAAAATGGTATAAAATTCAAAAGTATTCTGATCTTAAACTATGTTAAAAAGCTTCAACAAAATTTCAAAATGATGATGATCGTCTTACGCTAAGTAGATATCCGATTATTTCTTCTTCTCTCCGACCCCTCCAGCCCTGCAAATTAGTGGCACGTTAGAATCCCAGCTGAAGTAAACTGATCTTGAAAGTAAAATCCATTCATCAGTTTAGCAGACTGTCTAGTTAGTTCAATTTTGTTCCGTACAACTGGCAAAGCAACTTCAAAACCTATATAATCTATGCACGGTAGACAAATTACCTCATCTTGCGAAGTACGCTAGACATTTCCTCACGCTTCTTTTTCGCTCTCTTGTGGGTTCCCAACTTTCTCTTGGCCACCTTCAGAGCACGCTTATCTTTCCCAACCTTCAGAAGCTCAGTAATCCTCTTCTCATAAGGAGCAAAGCCAGCAACCTCCCTTATAAGACTCCTTACAAAACTGACCCTCTTGCTTGTTTTCTAACATAAGATTTTGGGACAATATCAATCAGAAAACAACTAACAAGATAGAAATACAAGTAGTGCAAAAACAAGGACGAATGCAATAAGTTCTACTACTCAAGAATTAAAAAGGAGCAATATTAGAAACCAGTAAGTAGGAATGGCCAGCACAATTTTTTTTCCAGTCCCAATTGTTTGGGCGAAATTGACATTGTTTTGGCATTTCAGTTGAAACCGGTTTGGGCCGGGGTGACCCTCCTGAGCCTGAGCATGGGTCTAGGTCAACTCAGGCAGCCCCTGGCCGGCCTGCCATCCCTGCCAATGAGTCAACCAGAAAGGGAATAAATACACTATAACTGAAGAAATAAACAGCTTACCCCCTTTCTATCAGAAGGACGAGGAGCCAACTCCTTCTTGGTCACTATATGCCCTCTGTTTAGACCAACAAAAAGGCCTGTGTTGGGCTGCTTGGGAGCCATCACCTGAAAACACAAACATCCCACAAAATGAGACTCGGAAACTAAAGCAAATGATAAAAACGAATATCGAACTTGTATGGGTTGGCACAATCAATCATTTAGACACTAGAATGAATGTTTCATTGTATGGATTCCTTCTCCTATAAGCTATCTCCAACAAAGCGCAACATAGAAGAAGTAAAGTCCTATTTCTCCATATTATAACAGAAACTTCAATCTGAAACGCACAAAGCCCCAATTATCTAGATCTGCCAACAAATTAGAAGAAAGTACAACGAAATTCAAATGAAATCATAAAAGTACGAGAAATAAAATAGCTTCTAATTAGGGTTTCCGAATTACCTCTGACCTTCCTAGTTCGGTGGCTGCGACTGGAAGAACCTTCCAGTTACGTCTTATATTTATCGCAAGCAAGTTCTCGGGTCGGGTTTCTCCTGTCGGTGGAGAGAGGATAAATTCGGTTAAACGACGTCGTTAGTCGCTCCATTGACACTCGAAACTGCGTCGCATTGGAAATAGAAAACCTACTTGAGCTATTGTACAAAGTTTGAGGAGAATCTAATCATTAATGAATGGAATTTGGAAGTAGATTCTCTGGAAGCCAACAAGAATTTCAACAAATGGGTTTGACTAAGAGGTAGGTACCCTATCATTATACGACTGTTCTTCCATTCTCTTTCGTTTTTGTTTTGGATTTAATCTCGGTTTTGCACGGCGAATTCTCCACTTTCTCATTAGTTACTATAAAGAACTTGCTTTGTTTCTTTTTCTGTTTTTGGCAGCTACAAATTACCCAGGAATTGCCAAAATAACAACTCTGTCTTCTTGTTGGGTCTCTGTTGGTGTTTTGGCGTTTTCTAGTGCTTATCTTTTTTAGTTCTTTTATGGGTTTGTTTTATGTTGGATTGGTAATTTGTCCTTGTGTAGCAACCCAATAGTTAAAGTTGTGATCTTTGCGGATATATGCTTCGTGGGTGTCCTTCAGTTTTGAAGGTTTGTGTCTGGTGTTTGTGATTACAACCTCGTTTTCAGTTCTGAAAGTTCTTCTCTTTTAGTTCGCTATATAGGACAGTTTGAAGCTAGCGTCAACAAGCTTCGAACTGCCATAGATACGCCCTCTTTGGCTTCGTAAGTATCGTTGAGAACCTCTTCCTGTCGTTGAATGGTTTATATTCTGATAGCTTACAAGAAAAGTTCATTCTTTCTCGTCAAGTTTTGGTACATCCTAGACCCCAAAATCAAATGCTTCGCAGAATATAGGGATATAACGTTGCTACCAACGTTAGTGCTGTCTGGATCGTTACCATCCTCCTTCGTTTATAGGCTTATGCTTCTATCTTTCTTTTAATCTGTCACTGTCTTCCTTTTATCATTTGAAGAATGTTCTGTTGACATGTTGGTTATCATGCTTCGATCATAGACCTCTATGTCGTCCATCTGTGGCCTTCCACTCCTTGAATGTGTGTATTGTCTGGCCTGTGCTCGATGGGTATGGAAAAGGTGCCTATACACTGCAGGGCATGAGAGTGAAAACTGGGGCCTGGCAACTGCTGAAGAATTTGAACCTGTTCCTCGCCTGTGTCACTTAATCCTAGCCATATACGAAGATGATCTTCAAAACCCCATTTGGGCACCCCCAGGAGGTTATGATATTAACCCAGATTGGATAGTTTTAAGGAAAACCCATGAAGAAACTGAGGGGAGATCAACTCCTTATTTGATTTACCTGGATCACAACAATGCTGACATAGTGTTGGCTGTTAGGGGGCTTAATTTGGCAAGGGAGAGCGACTATGCAGTTTTGCTTGACAACAAACTAGGGCAGACAAAGTTTTGTGGTGGTTATGTGCACAATGGGTTATTGAAGGCAGCAAAGTGGGTTTTTGACAGAGAGTGCGACGTTTTGAGCGATTTGGTTGCAAAGAATCCAGAATATAGGTTGACATTTGCAGGACATTCTTTAGGGGCAGGGTTGGTATCATTGATGGTGATATATGCAATTCAGAATCTTAACAGACTGGGAAATATTGAGAGGAAGAGAATTAGATGCTTCGCAATGGCTCCTGCTAGGTGCATGTCACTGAACTTGGCTGTGAGATATGCTGATGTTATCAGTTCTGTTGTACTCCAGGTAGGATTGTAGCATCCTAATCTGTAGGACATTCGTATATCCAGTGTTGCTTTTTAATTCTCAAGTGTCCTGCCAATACATTTCATCAAAATCGAACCTATTAAAGTGCAATTCGAATGAACAGATGCGCCAAAATTTTGGACAGACTCCAGAAGATGATGATAATAGTGGTGAATGGCCTTAGTGGCTGTTGTTACAGTAATATTTTACGTGTCACGTGGTTGTATTAATTTTCCTATGTTTGAAACACTATTAGTAAATTCTTCTTGATAGTTATGTGTCCAGAAACCTTAAGTCTATCCGTAGCTCCTGAAAGATAAGGAATAACATTGTCAAACCTGTGTATTGAGCCACCAAATCGTTTCAGTTCTGTTTTCCACGTGATATGCTGTTGTTTAGACTTCAACCACATAGATTGAGTATTGAACACTTTAATGTTCGGGGGACTACTAGAATACTAAGTTGTCATGAATATATCTCCGTTGGCTGTGATCTAATAAGAGCAATGAAACAGGATGATTTCTTACCACGCTCAACGACCGCCTTGGAGGACATATTCAAGTCACTTGTATGGTAAGGGGTTCTATGTCGGAGTAACCTTCCTATTTACTATTTCCATCTCACTTGCATATCAGTCAGATACTTTTGTAGAAACTTTACAATTATGATACAGATATTCTAGATATTTTCCTTGTTATCATCCATATTAGTCAACAAATCAGTATTATGCATAACGGCAACACTCTAAAGTAGATTTTCCTTTTTCTTCAAATAGTTTGCCATGTCTCCTATGTTTCACTTGCTTAAAGGACACATGTACTCTGGAGGATAAGATGCTCAAAGACCCAAGACGGCTATATGCACCTGGCCGATTATACCATATCGTTGAGAGAAAGCCACTAAGGTAGGTCCAGCAGAAATGCAATATCTGTACAATCTTGTTGATCATTTGCTGTCTGTTAGATGAACAGTTTTTATGAACCGAATGCTATATCTATCATAAAATAACTCCAGTCCTGGTTGCAGGATTGGAAGACTTCCCCCAGTTGTGAGGACAGCAGTGCCTGTGGACGGCAGGTTTGAGCATATAGTTCTGTCGTGCAATGCAACTGCTGATCATGCTTTAGTCTGGATAGAGAGGGAATCTCGAAGGGCTCTTGATGTAAGTTACTGATTACCGACTTGCTAAGCAAGCAGCTGATTTGTTTCTGAGTTTGTGTAGCTCCATATAAATGTATGATTGATGTATATTTACATATCAACTGCGCATCCTATATGTAATCTTTGTAAATTTCCCAGAAGACATTTAAGTTTGTATTTATGGAAGACTACAGATTAGTGCTTTTTTTTCCGCAATATTGAGATCTTGTTTCTTGTTTAGTTGATGCTGGAGAAAGATCAGATCGTGGGGATTCCGATAACGCAGCGGATGGAGCGACAAGAATCTCTTGCACAAGAACAGACTAACGAATACGAAGCAGCTCTTCAAAGGGCGATTGCTTTGGACATCCCTCAAGCTTATTCATCATCTCCATATGGAACCTTTCTTGATGCACAGGATGGAGATTCCTTTGCTAGCTCAAGTGAAGAAAGTTCATTACTGTCGTTTAAGAGAATGAGGGGCCGGTGGGACAACTTCGTAGGGCGTCTTTTTGATGTCGATGAGTCAGGCCGAATGGTCTTCAAGAAGTCTGTCAAGTAGATATTTCAGCATGTAATCAACCTGTAAATATATCATTCTTTAATGATCAATTAGATTCCGATTTTTGTTTGTTATACAAATAAGAAGCTGTTTGTACACACATTAATCCTGTGAGATATGTTGTGTTAACCTGTGTGAAAAAGACTTGGAGAAGAAAAGATAATAGACAGTTCATCCAATAATGGCTAATGATTTCAAATTCCTGATTGTACACTGATCAAATTAGAGATTTGACCACTTCAACAATCTTTACTAAGTTAACAAATGAGCATAAGAGGAGCTTGATTCTGAGAACCTAACTGCATTGTATTGATGATTTCATTTACAGAGACTGATACATTAAACTAACTGAATACAATTTCTTGATTTGCAACACAAGAAACCCAGCTCTTTTCTGGGGGTACTCTATACTGCATTCTTGTAACCCTCTACACCTGAATATCAAGAATTATTTCCCCTGCAAACGAAAATGTAAGATATAAGTGAAAAGTACCCAAAGGATGAGATATGGTGGAAATTTTGATTAAAATTAGTCTTAGAAACTTCCCACAAGTTCACTCTGGCAGTCACAAATTGCAAAACCTGCTGCAATCTTAAATAAGCATTGAATATTATTATTTTATTATAGTAAATATATGGGGAACTATTGAAGTGATTCTGCATAGAGCAGAGCAGCTGAAAAACAAGAAGTGGCCTATGCATTGTAGAGAAATGAATTGTCCCTTTCATCCTTTTAGGTTAGTCGATCAAAGCAAAATACTGAACCTAGATAACTGGGGATAGATGTATAGCATTTGCAGAAAATCAAGACACTTTCGAACAACAATTGCACAAAGTAATTGCTTTACCATGCATTCTCTTGACAAAATGCTCGAATTCCATGAAGTTTTGTCTCTCCATCAAAAGTGAACTAAGCCTAAAGTAGGTAAAAGAAAAGAAGTGCCTTCTATCTGGATCATTCAAAGGCTTAGCCTTATCCAGAATCTTATTATAAGTGAGCCTGTCATGACTTGGAAGAGCATTTTCACTAGCAATTGGTAGGTCGACGTCCCATGCAGCATTCAGCACCTGAAATTTTGATAAAACAGTGGAAGAGGCATCACTTTTTGAACTTAACACAATGAATTCGTAAACTAAGTACTATGGAGTTTCCTAGAAGAAAAGTAATCAAGCTTTTAGAAATAGTTTTCTTACCTGCCATACTAATGCCTCTGGATCTGCTAGCTCTTCCTCTATCTCCACTTGCTGCATATATGAAAAACAGAAATTCAACACAGCTCCACGCTTCTTAAGCATTCCTGCAATTGCAGCATAGCCATCGCGATTGCTTGGATTATAGAACCCAGCAGTTAATTCAGCGGCATGTCCAGCTGTCTTGTACCACCAGTGAATACCTGATAGCTGCTCAACAATTAAAATGTGGCAAACAGACTGAATCAAGCTGAAAAACAGTTATACAACCAAAAGATTTCATTGTCTAAAATTTTTCGAAGGTGCTTAATCCTTCTTTTGAAGTCATTTGTCTAACTTCACAGAGGAAAAGATAATCAAATTAAAGTCAGACTTGAAGTTTGACAGAAAAGAAATAGGTCTTAATTTCAATTTCCTTTACATTTTGAGCAATTTAGCTGAAATAAGAACAGTTTCTGGCAATAAATAATACCTTTGCAGCTATACAGGTACCTTCAAAAGCCAACTTTGCCAACGAAAGTACCTGATCCCCATGATCAATTAAAACTTGTGAGTACCAACCAAGGAAGAACCTGCCGTAGTAGCCATCATAATCTCCTCCATCACAGAAGAAACCAGTTTCATGTGGTTGTGAATTATAAGAACCCACATTATCTGGTCCCCTTGCCCAAAAGGGGCGTCCTCTTGCTTCTGCTTTCTTCCTCAGGCTTTTCATAAGATACTTATCAAAACACTGCAAGTGATAATTTAAAACAAATAGCAATTGGTGAAAACAACTCAAGGAGATAAAATTCAAGGACCACATTCAAGAAAGAGGGACAGACAGCAGTGTACAAAATGGCCCAAATCCCACTATTATTCAATTATGAGACAAATTGTTGGAAACTCTGGCATTGAACTTCCCTTCTTTAAATTAGTTCGATAAGAAAAACTTCAGAACCAAAAGTTTGAATATCTGCAAGGTAAAATTTGCTAAGGCCAAAATCCATGAAAGACAACTACCTGAAATTCACCAATGCCAGGATATCTCCAACCATGCTTTACAGGACATGAAGGGTATCTCAGCTCGCCACAAGGGCCAAGCCCTATTCCAATCATTGAAATAACACCATCATCAAATAATTCACCAAACTCTACCCGGAAGTTTCTCATGTAGTCAAAATATACCTGCATGAGTACATTGAAGGTAAAATACAGAACCACCCTCTTGGACCCATTGGCAAACAATTCCCATATATGTGAAAGCAACAACACAGAAAGTGAAAGCACCATTGCAGCCAGGAACACAATTTATATCCAATTTCAGATTCCTACACTATCAGCTATCAAAAAAACAAAGCAACTTTCAATATGAATGCTCAAGGGAACAGTTTATCTATGTAGTACTGCATTATCCTTTAATGGAGTAAAGAAAATTAGCGACTCCAGATTAAAAAGACCATAACTGCGAGAAGTTGGCAAACCACAGATTCCGACTTCTGTGATGCCTGATTGCAATAACAGCGAGCAATACCTCAAGGGCAGTCCGTCCTCTTAATGCTCGTTCTTTGTCAATTCCCCATGAGAGGCATTCGGGGTTGCGTCTGCCTTCCCTATCAGTAAAATATATGTCTGGATTACTTCGACCTATTTCTGAAACCCAATGTGGCAGTGGGATACATGCATCATCACCAACATTGCCGCCACATTCATGAAATGACATTACAACCTGAAGCATTCATGAGACATGGCCCATCAAATCCAGAGAGAAATTGAGAATATTCAGAAGCGTAGACCAAAAGCCTTTGTTGTCTTGATCCTTTTTTATTTTTTTGATCTAAAGCTCTAATTCCAGCCACAAGAATGTTTATTTTGGAAAATGAAATCATAAGAGACATGTAGCAAGCCAGGCGACACAATGCATATGGGTACTCATCCACACACATGTACCATATCCTCTGGTTTTAATAAGAGATTCCTAAGAAAGGGATACTACATCTATATCATAACAAGGGAGAAATCATGCTTTCAGTGCAGTGGAACAAATTCCATCTAAAACTCACTTGTAACTTTAGCTTAAGCTCATGAACCATCTGAAAGAGCCGTTTGTAACCAATCCAGTTATACTCCTGAGGAGCATGTGCCTCTACAATTCCCCACCAGCAGTCAACCATAACACCATCTACATTAGCAGACTTCAATACCCTTAGTTGCTTTAATAAACCATCTGGATCAACCAACTCACCCTTCATATTGATGATTCCCAACTGCAAAGATAAGATACAGCATGATAGGATTTTTTAAATTACTTACAAGACCTCATGTTGATAGTTTGGTGGACAGTGCAAAGCATTAATAAATAACAATGAAAATAGAATAAATTTAATTATCAACATACATCAAAGTGAGATCAATAAAAAGACTTGTAACTTAAGTGGAAAAACTCACTCACTGGTAGCATGACATAAACTGGTATGTATGAGGTGCCTGTAAAATCACGCTCTGGTAGCTTTGGATTAACGTCAACAACCTATATAACCAAATGAATAAGATGAAGCACCCATGTCAGAAAAACTCTCCAATTTTAATTTGGAGGTGGTCAGGATGTGAGATATGACATCAATAATGAGCTGGTGCTTCTTGCTGGATCAAAGAATTATCACGTATGGATTACACTCATGATAAAACTAATCAAAGGCTAGCTTAATATCGTGCAAAGAACCAGTAGGAGTTCATCTTTCACAGACACAAACAATCAAATGGGAGGTCATCAATATTGAACTTTAGGTGATCTGCTACCAGTACCTAAGAGAGGTAATGCAGCATATTTTAATTCTACATGGGTTCTTACCTGCTTGTCACTGATTATATCAACAGAGCCCTCAACCACAGGATGACCCTCCAATTGTTCTCCTGCATCTCCAATCATTGCTGGAGTTTGAGAATGACTGTTTGTGGAAAGATCATAAGTTGGAGTTGGTATAAAAACACCTTTCATGCGGCACGAATTGTACTCAAGCGAGGTTCGAAAACCCGGAGAAACTCCCCTGAGGGATGCAGGTGAAGTCTGTTGCTGTTGTTGGGATGATGAAGTTACCCCAGCTGAAGTACCAACCGCAGGCCTTGAGCCCTGCAACATAATGATTTTTCCGAGATTTATCAGAGCCATAGATCAATGAACACCAAAATGGTTATCCAATAATATTCTTAATAATCAATGCAGATTTCTTTTCACTAACCTGGAAGAAAAACATGAATAAAAGCAAAAAGAAAGAATGGCTCTGGACTTGCAAGATAAGTACCTGAGATCTAGAAGGAAAGGTAGTTCCATCAGGAAGAACAACCCAACCAGCTTCCCTGGCCAAAGCAGCAATTACATCATTAATATCAGCTCTAACCCTCAGGTTATAGTTGCCATGTCTTCTTAACCCTGCCAAGATCCTTGCAGTGATTGCCCTTCGATGCCGCTCTCTTAACTTGGTCCTCTCTTTTTCTTCAAGTGGTCTAGACCTCCGACCTCCTCCTCCACCCCCTCCTGGAGTACTAACATGCTCTTGAATCTGACTCTGATGTTCAAACTGATTCTCACTATTGTTGGTTACTATCAATCCATCAGCACCTAAAATTACTCGAGCTCCCAAATTCTTATCTCCGCTTTGTTCATCTCCATCATCTTCCTCTTTAACATCCATGTCCATTTCCTCATCATCCTCCTCTTCACTAGTTCCTATAAACTTTTGTATATCTGTCGCCATACTATCTCTTTGTCAAAACTCAAAACTCGTTCATGGTTTGATATTGTATCAGAAAAGCAATTATTACTACTCAAGGAAGCATATAAATGAAACAGGAATGCTTTCCAAGCAATGCAGCAACATGACAAAGTTTCTCCGCCCCAGTAGTTCCAGAACGCCCTAGAAATAATTGAAACTTCTAATTAATCTCATGGAGGTATTACACTAATATAGAAACAAAAGCCAGAGGTGTCAAAGAAAGAGGAATAAAGTTTAGCTCATATTTGAAACTCCTGTATAGGAGTCAACTATCCCTGAGTCAAGAAGATAAATCTTAATTCAGACAAATGTTTAAAGTGAAAACGTCTGTTTTTGCAAACTTCAATTCGGTTTTTCAGTGAAAATACAGAAACACATCACCTATTCTTTCCTTATCTTCCTTTACCTTTCTCGGAAACAAGAACCATAGCCCAACAACTAGAAGAAAATTTACTAGCATTCTTTCCCAGAAAGGACACTCCACTTTTCACTCAAACACCAAACACTTTTGTAACAAAATGCCCAAAATTACCTTTTTAGATGAACTCGCTAAAAATTCAAAAACCAAACTTTGATTAACACTAAAAACTGCTCTCTATCTTAGCTCACACACGTCAAATCTCTTCAAAGAGGAAATTCATTTCTCCTCTCTCTAAGCCCTAACAACTCTCGATCACAAACAAAACGCAAATTTCCGGTGGGAGCTTCTCCACCGTCGAAGCACGGACAGCCGCCGGAGGACCACACCAGAGCAGATATACACGAAAAGACGGAAGAAATTTGGAATTTACCGGTGAGAAAATGGCGGGGACCGGCGAGAAAGAGAGGCGCGCGTGCGAGGGGTGTGGTTCGCGTGCGAGGCTTAGGGTTTCGCGCGTGTGAGGAAGGGTCGAGCGTGTGTGTGTGTGTGAATTCTCAGGATTGGCACGAACGAGGCGTGTGTTTAGTATGTGCGCGAAAGGGTCCCAGACACGTGCTGCACGTGGCCTGGAGTGTGATAGAGTAGACCGGACACGAGATATGGGTGATGTGTCCTCACAAAAGTCCAAGGATACGATGTCACATAGATTTCGGCTAAGATGACTTCCAGGCCTTCAGCTCGAATTGTTCAAAGAAAATGCGATTAACCATGAATTTATTGGATTTTAATGGCAAATGTTATGAATTATTTACTAACAATTTTTTTAATATTTAGTTTAGTTATTGTTATTATTTATTATGTTGTATTAAACTTTAACATTTTTAAAATAATATTTTTAATATAAAAAATCAACGTATCTAATACATAAGACTCTCACTCTGTAAGAGTCTTAAAAGAATCATTTAATTAGAACTCACTTTTTTTAATCAATTTTAATATTTCAATTTTTTTAAACTCAAACTCAAACCTTAATAACCTAAGCTCATCTAACTATTACCATATTAAGTTAAGTTAGAGATAATCTATAAAATTTATGTAAATTTTTTAATAAATATTTAATATGTTCTATTATAAATTAACATCAATTTATAAAAAATATCAAATTTAATAATAGCATTAAGATTTAATCTTTTTTACTAAATAATGATAAATATTTATTTATAATATAACATAAATCTTAAGAAGCTTGTTATTTAATTTTTATAATAAATTCATTTTTTGTTACTCTTTGAAAATATATTGGTTATATTATGATAATATATAATAATCCCTCCACTACTTGGTTTAAACAAATTGTTTTTTTAAATCAAACGTTTTCAAGACATTAAAAATAAACCTAAATAGATGAAAAGTTTAACAAAGTTAACTTTCTACCAATTAAATATTATGTTAATATTGACGTAGCATTATCTTTTATTTAATAGGTCCCACGTGACAGTGAGAATTATTGTTATATGTTTTAGATAATGAGTCTCACTTTTTAAGTTTCAAGTGGGACCTATTAAATAAAAAATAATTGACAAGTGAGAATTATTTGTAAAATATATAATAATGATCACTTTTTTATTAATTTTTTTAAAAATTAATTATGTAACAATATGACCTATTTTTTATTTTAAAAATATAAAAATAATATTATGTCAATGCTGACATGATATTTATTGATGAAGAGTTATTAAGTTTTTTAAATTTTCTGTTTATTTAAAGTTTGTTTTAAAAATTTTGAAAACATTAAGAATCAATTTATACGCTTAAAGATCTTAGAATTCAAGTTATATTCTATTATAAATGTTAGCTTTCAAAATATAAGTTTTGCCTTTTTAAAATTTCAAATTTTAGGCAAGTAGCACGAAATATTTACCCTAAATGATGTCAATTTTAGTAAAAATAACATTGTATTTATTTTTTATTTTTAAAATTAGAAATTATGTTCGGACCTAGACATCCAAGCCCAAGTCAAAAAATTAATTTTCGGGCTAACTTGACTCACCCAACCCTTGCCATCCTAACTTTTAAGAGGTTGAAGACTCGTTAGCAGGTCTTCTACTACCAACTGTACCACCCCTTAAGGGGCAACAATTTAATATTGCCTACGAGAATCTTAGCAAGATCACACATAATCTTTAAAAAAAAAAGCAATATTTCCTCACACATAATCTCGCGTTCTCATGCTCCGAGTCATATTCTTGCGTCCAAATCTCCTTAGGACTTCAAACATTTGCATATCAAACGACATTGAATCGGTTTGCTTGATATGCTTTTTCGAATTAGAAATGCACAGACAGTGTTCGACAAAATCACCCAACGAAACTCTTGTTTGAGGAACTTGGTATCTTCTTCGTATTCTACTACTACTACGTGTTGTGAATCTATAGAGTACGAGGAACCAACTGAGATCTTTCGCAAAACTAACAACGTTATATCATGGACAGCGAAAATTTCCACGTTGTTAAGGAAAAACCAGCCTAAGGACGCTATTGGGTTGTTCAAAGCAATGCTTTTTGATGATCAAAAGCCTAACTTCGTGACTTTATTGAGCATAATACGTGCGTATGGTGCATGTAGTTCACAAGATGGCAAAAGGGTAGTTCATGGTTATGTGATTAAGATGGGGTTCGAGCGAGAAGTTCCTGTTTTAACGGCTCTACTAGGATTTTACTCCAACTTCGGTATGGGAGAGGTTTGGAGGTTGTTTGATCAAATTCCCAACAAGGATGTGGTGGTTTGGACTTCGATGATTGTGTCCTGTACTAAGAATGACAACTCCAGGGAAGCTATTGAGGTTTTCAGAAGAATGAAGTGTTTTGGAGTGGAACCCAACTTTGTTACAGTTGTTAGTGTTTTGCCTGCTTGTGCTCATCTTGGTCAGTTGCGTTTAGGCAAAGAGATTCATGGGTTTATCTTGAAAAGGATGCTTCATTCCTTGATTAATATTCAAAACTCGCTCGTGGATATGTATGCAAAATGTGGAGATTTGGAGAGTTCTTTCCGGGTGTTTGATGGGACTTGGAACAAGGAGTTGATCACATGGAGAATCATCATTCGTGGTTGCATTGACAATGGTTGTCCAAGAAAAGGGCTGGATATTTTCTTGAAGATGCTGCTTTCTTGTTCTGGATTGGACGAGGTTGTTCTGCGGGATGTAATTGCGGCATCTTCATTAGCGGAACAACTTAAATTTGGACTTGGATGTCATGTTTATGCAGCAAAAGCCGGATTCTTGGCTTTTGTTTCAGTTGGAACTGCACTTCTGCAAATGTATGGTAAGTTTGGCGAGCTACGATCAGCTTGGAAATTATTCAATGAGCTCAGTGAAAAAGATAACATTGCATGGAATGCAATGATCTCAGTGTATGCTCAAGAAGGGCAACCTCAAAATGCTTTGAATGTACTCAAGCAAATGATGTCACAGAATGAGAAGCCTGATGAAGTTTCATTTGTCAGCTTATTACAAGCTTGTTCTGCAACTGGTGATCAAGCCCTCGGGGAAAGCTTCCATGGCTATGTCATTAAAGCTGGTTACACATCCAATGCTTATTTAGCTTCTGCCTTAATTGATCTATACTGCAAGCTTGGTAAGATAGAGGAAGGTGAGGCTCTGTTTCATGAAATTTCCACCAAGGATCTAATTTGTTGGAGTTCAATGATTACGGGATACGGATTGAATGGATGTGCATACGAGGCACTCGAAACATTTTCTAAAATGTTGGATTGCGGGATCAAACCAAATGATATAGCTTTTCTTTCTGTTCTATCTGCTTCTAGTCGATGTGGATTGAAAAATGAGAGTTTCAAGCTGTTTAACACCATGCAACAAAAATATGGACTTAGGCCAAAACTTGCACATTACGCCTGTATGGTGGATTTGCTATGTCGTCATGGAAATATTAAGGAAGCTCTTGACTTTGTAAAGAATATGCCATTGGAACCTGATAAAAGAACCTGGGGAGCTATTCTTGCTGGTTGTAGAACAAGACAAGAAGGGTCAATTGAAGTTGCAGAATATGCAGTTGAGCGACTCAGCACCTTGGATCCAGGAAATCCTAGGTATTATTTAACTTTGTTGTATTTGTATACTAAGGAGGGTACATGTGAAGAAGAGAAAAGTCTCCAAAAGTTGGCAAATCAGAAGTAATCATCTGAATCTTTCCAATTCATTGGCCTTAACAAGTGATTGCCAAATGGATTCTTTGTTTGAGTTTACTAGGAGGGAATTATGTGTAAATATTTATCTTTTTTAATTTTTTCCTGTACTGAAAGGCAACAAAGGGAAGAGGTTCAATGGTAATGGATCAGGCTGATATTGAACTCCCTATGACCCAAATTCAAATTTGAGAAAATTTTGACAAACTCGAATTTGAGGTGAAACTCAATTGTACTTAGAATGAATTGATTCAAATTCGAGCCCATTCTGACTTTATTTATCTAAAAATTCCAAACCTATTTATTGGATCATGTTATGAGTTTTTAAGGTTTAAACTTAGCCCAAATGATATAGTTAGATAACAGGCTCTTTCGTATTAAAACCAAAATAATAAAGAAAAAAGTAAAAGACATGAACCTATCTAAACATATACCTCCTTTGTATTTCAAGAAATCCTTAAAAAACTATCTGTTATTTAAAATTTTTGATTTTTTTAATTTTCAGTTTTTTAGAAAAATCTTTTATCTTGGACTTCAGTTAAAAAATAATAATAAAATACATAAAGTATGAACATCAAACATAAATTAATCGAATGTCACTAATATAAGAATCTAACTTAGCTAAACCCAATCTAAATTAATTAAATATGACCTAAATTAATACTTTAAGATAATTATAGTATATTATTAGTTTAAGTCAGAATTAATTAATTTGATTTAAATTTAAGAATTAGGTTGAGTCATTATATAAATAGCATTCGATTAGTTCATATTTGATGTTTATATTACGTATGTTTTATTTTTTAAAAATTAAAGTCTAAGAGAAAGTATTTTTTCTATAAAATTGAAAATTAAAAAGAATTTCTTCAAGAATTTTAAAAATTAGAATTTTTTTTAAGTTTCTTAAATTATATAGGAGGTCTATGTCTTTTACACAAAAAAAAGTATCGTCACATAATACTTATAAAAAAATTTATTATAAATTGGCAAGAGACTTATTTCATTTCTTACTGAACTTTATTTCTTCATATTTACTTAGAAATTTGATTACAACCTCACAGACACAGAAAAATAAATTTTTTTGCCATTTTCCTGTTTCTAGATCATATTTATAGTTAATTACAATAATTATAACAATATTATTCCAAGTATTAGCAAGATTATACCAAGCATTAAAAGATTTGTGTTGAATTGGTAACCTTCAAAATCAAAAGGAACAAACTTCAGCTACAAAATTGAATAAAAATAAAACATCAGAAAGTTATCATCATATTATTAAACTCCAAAGTAACTGAATTGAGGTTCCAATGAAGTTGGAAACTACTTCATTTTAATTACATCAATGTCTTGAAACTGCAATTTCTGAGTCTTTTTACATAGTATTTGCAATGTTCCAATGCATATGGAGCTATCTGTCAATTCTATGGAGATGAAGAAGGGAATTCTTGAAATACTTCTTGTGCAAGCTGAAGGCATCAGGCACACAAATCTTCTAGGTAACTCTACTGTGTGCACAAAAGTTGATAACTTATTTTGCATGAAATAGAGAAGATCAAACCGGACTGATTCAGTCCGAAGTTGATGAATAAAATTCGATCAAAATTTTAGGATATGTCCAATTAATCCTGATCGGAATTCAGGCAGCTCAAGAACAAAAAGTAATAGCTGCTCGAACCCTGTCCGGTCTATTGTCATTCTTAACTGTTCTAAGTTGAATCATTAATTTGGTAACAGGAAGACCAGCTTACTATGTCATTGTGCAATGTGGAAGTCATCTACAAAGAAGCAAAGTAACACGAGGTACACCGATTTTGTTATATGTTACATACTTCTTAGTGTCTGCTGGTTGATGTTTTCTGGCATACGAATTCAGGAAAAGATGAAAAAGCTTGGTGGAATCAGAAGTTTGTATTTGAATTCCCTCTAATCGACTGGAAACACCAAACCCACTTGAAGTTGAGAATCATGGACAAGGAATTCTTGTCCAGAGGTGGATTTGTTGGTGAAACCATGTAAAAAGTTCTCATCTTCCTCAAGAACATTCATATCTGTTGTTGGGATTATTTTTTCTGATACATCTCTTTTACCTTGGTTTAGCATCTACATTGGAGGAATAATCAGTGAAGGAATCGAGAAAGGGAATCTAGCAGTGAAACCAAGTTCATATAATGTGGTGCTTGAAGATGACACGTTCAAAGGAGAAATAAAGATCGGATTCAAGTTTCTTGCAAATGTAAGATTTACCTGCAGAAAAGAACAAAAAAAAGTTTTGAGATCTTACTGTGCAACTGTGGATTTAGAATGGTGTTTTGTGATGCAGAAAGAAGTTTCAATGGAGACCAAATCGTTCATTTCAGTGGTGAACAATCAACCAAGACGATCTGTATCAAGGTCCATCAGAAATCTATGGAACTTTTCCTGGTGGAGGTTCTGGTTTTACTGTAATAGAACAATCCATGCATGTAAGTGAAAGGAAAAACGAGAAGGATCATGAATCTTGTAACATAAAAATGATACAGATTAGCTGGTTCGCAGATTACAGTCATTAATTTGCGGATCTCAATATAATAAAATAAATAAATAAGCATGATTTATAAAATTTTTATTTTTATTATATTATAAGATTCAGATATCATAATTAAAAAATCAAAATTTTGACCCAACCCAATTTTTGACATATTATGAAAGGTAACTTAATTTTTATTTTTTGCAATTATATCAAAAAATTTAATGCTGCTGTTCTAACGAATATGTGGTTTGCCATTATAAATTTGTGAGGTAACTATGTAGAAATTAATCATGATCCTAAAATCTTTCAATTGAAATGTTATACAATTGATATATAAATAATAAAAAGTACTAATAATTATAAGATTACATAAAGATGACAAAAGACTTAGAACCTAACCCGAAAATAAGTTAATCTTGCTTCAAGTTTAACTCAAGTTTAAATTTTTTTTAAAATATCAAATTTGGAAATTAAATAACTTTTAAAGTTGATAGAATTAAAAATTAAAAAAGAGCCAAAACAACCTACTACTATCTCTAAATATGATAGTTGTTCTTAAAATTTAGGTTTAATTATAAAATTTTAAAAAATTTTACTCAATTTTGTAATATTTGTCCAAACTTAAAAAACTGACGTTAAAATGTTTTAACTTTAATTTTTAGCAAAAATAATTCGACGTTAAGTTTTCCGTCATTGTGGATGACATGATGAGCCACGTGAGATTATTGTTTTTACCACGTGACTGCCACATTTTATGTTACATATGAATTTTATTATTTAATAAATTAAAAACATCAAAAATTATAAAATAATTATAAAATATTGCATTATTATTTTAGGGTTTTAATATGTTTAATTTATTGCTACAACAACATCAATAATCCTGTGAAAGTTCAGCTAATATGCGGGTCTAAAAAGGTCCAATAATACGTAGTCTTATTACTAACCGGTAAAGAATCAATATCTTTAATTTATTAAATAATAAAATTCTTATGTAGCAAAAATGCAATACATGCTAACAAAATACTAATTGACAATGGAAAATTCTAACAAACTAAGCATTTGAGTTATGCAACTGAGAGTTGATGCCTCAGTTCCAATCAAAGGAGACCATCTAGCTTTTTAACAAGGTTTCTCCTGTTTCAGTGCAACAATGGTGGAGTGTGAAGCTTCTGAGCAGCTTGTTTCTGTTAGTCTTTGTTCATTAAAAGAAGAAAAACTTAGTGGGATGACATGACACACAGACACTAATCCTACCATTCCAATCTGTTCAACTTAGTTCGGCAAAGAAAGCTTTTAATATTCAGTACCTTTCGCTTGGTAATCTCATGGGCATGAAGACTTTGCTCATTGAATTGTATGGGCAAGTAGACATCTCTCTCACTTTCTCTTTTTCATCCAAAAAGTCACTCCATGCATTAAATAAATGTTTGACCTGACACGAATGGCTGGGGTCAGGAAAAACATCAAACACTTGAACTGCAAAAACATGCGATGCACGTCGACCTTCACAGCTCACGACTCGTCCACTCTTTAAGCTGACAAGTTGAAAGTCATCTGCTGTGATTCAGACAAACTCCCGACCAATCTAACTGTTTGATGCTTTTT
This sequence comes from Erythroxylum platyclados, assembly GCA_027563515.1. Classification (NCBI taxonomy): domain Eukaryota; kingdom Viridiplantae; phylum Streptophyta; class Magnoliopsida; order Malpighiales; family Erythroxylaceae; genus Erythroxylum; species Erythroxylum platyclados. Next base: position 1,859,951 of record JAOQMM010000004.1, read on the forward strand.
CTAAAGCTCTTGTGTAATGAGAAAACGGTGACATTAATGTCTGAACAAAAGCTTTGAGTAGCCATTAATTAGAGTATAATGATACTCTTTGTCGTTTGCCTCTCTCTCTCTCTCTCGCTCAGTGGTCCTGCTCCTACGACTTAGAGAAATAAAGACAAGGATAAAAGATGAGTGTTCATATGTAATTTAAATCATTTTTATTTTTAAAATTAAAAAATTGTAAATTTTAGTTTTTATAAAATTTTGTTATTCTTTTTTTTAAATAGCAATAAAGTATTATGGTATTTATAAATTATAATATTTTAAAATTTCTCTCATATTTTTATTAAAAACTAATAAAATACACTTAATATAAACATCAAATATAAACTAATCAAATTCTGTTTATATAACAATCCAACTCCTTTCTTAAACTTGAACCGAACTAATTAAATTTTACTCAAACTAATAATTTATTATAATTATTTTAAATCATTAATAAGTCAAATTTAATTAAATTGGATCGGATTTAAGTACTGGGCTGACTTACTATATTAATAATATTTGATTAATTCATGTCTTAATTTATACTGCGTGTATTTTTTGTTATTTTGTAATCGAAGTCTAAAGAGTTTTTTATAATCAAAATTAATTTTCCAGAAAACTGAAAACTAAACGAGTTTTTTTTTAGAGAATTTTAAAGATAAAAAGAATTTTTCTAAAATTTTTAAAACTATATGAAAAGATTATATCTTTTACAATTTGAATTAAATTTAATTAGTTTAAGTCGAATTTAAGAATTAGATTATATCGATATATCAACAATATTTAATTAGATATCATTGCATTTCTTTCCTCATTATTTTTAATAAAAGTTCAAGATGATACATTTTTCTTAAATATTAAAGCCCACTTAAATTTTTTTAATTTTTTAAATTCTTTTAGAAAAATGGTTGGAAAAAAGAAGTGGTTTTTAGCTGTTGAACACCCTATTCCTGTTGTTAAACATGTTATTCATAGCTTCTGATTCACATGCAAATCATAATCAAACACAATCCAATCCATTCCAACGAATAATTACTTTTTGGTATTGTCAGATTTTACAATCACAGCCGTTGATATTGGACTTGCAATTCTTGCTAAGCATTGACTAAACCGTGATTAATGAACAATATTACCTTCTGACTCTTCTCATTTGTCCTGCACCAGCATCGCCAAGTTCATAGCTCCGGTCGTTGGTAGGATTTTTTTTTTAAGTAATTAGATCAGACGGTCATATCAGACCAATCATGTGTTTACAAATCAATGAATCATCATAGTTCTTAATCAGAAGTCAAAATTCTAACTAAAAATTTGTAGTTCCAGTCCAGCACTTCATGGTGGGTGGTTGGTTGGTCTCCATTAGAATGATTCCTTCAGAACTTACTGTTATTCTCATTCTCACGTACACCTTCTTATATAATAGAAAGCCTACAAGGCCATGATGGCCATGTCCAACTAAGATCAAAGATCCTTCCTTTTTCAATTTTTGAAGAAGAAGCTCCCTCTGTTCTGCAGCCATAGCGAAACTCTTAGGAGATTCTCATCTGGGTCTTTCCATTTTTTCCTACTTGTTACCAAAAACTGCTCAATCAAAGGATTGGTATTTTTCTTTTGGATCTTTTGTGAATTTTGGTGCCATTTCATTTAAAGAAAGTCTTCATATTTGATCCTAAAAGGTTACAGAAGTGAGAAAAAAGGATTGGAGGGAGCTGCTTCAAATTACAAATCAGGTTATTAGCAGCTAATGTTGTGATTCAAACCTGTTCGATGAAAGGTGAGTTAAAGAAATGCTAGACCGTTGCCTTTTCTCTTTAACCGTTACCTTAAAAAATTTTTGAAACTTTTGTTCGTTTCTATTCCTAAAAGAACTTATTGAAGACTTCGCTTTAATTTATAAACCTTGCAGCGAGTTTCAGTGAATAAGTTGTTTTTGTCTGATAACAACAATGACTTGTGATCAACCCCTTTTGCTTTTTGTTGCAAGGACGATGAACAGTTCTCTTTTATTTTCTTTCTTTTCTTGGTTGTTTTTCCTTTTTCTTTCGCCTGTAAATTCTGGCATTTGAGCCAGTTCCCGGGTCTAAGTGTCAGATTCGTGTAGTCCTAGATTCCTACTACTCTCTTTTGCTCTTTTTAAGGATTAGGAAGTTATAAAATACAGATCACTCTTACCAAATTAGCCAACTTTCATCATTATGTTTCAGATGCTGAGCCAGCAGGAATTTAGTACTAAGCCTCAAATGGATAGTTCCTCGAGTTTTGGCGAAAGTTCCGATCTGGGTTATCAGCCTTCAACTTCTTCTTTGGATCAAAATAATCAATCAGCAACAGAAACTCCAGGTTACTCAACAATGAGCGGTGACTCCTTTTTGTTTCGCCGAACTTTTTCAGAGTCTTCAGGCTTCTCTGATGACCCCAGCTATTCAAGTGAACCTTCTCCTTCTCACTGGGGGCTAACTGAACTCCCTGTCAGAAACCAGGTCGTTCTTCCAAGAGTAGGAATGAAACAGATTGATCATAAGCTTGAGGATCAAGAGTTTATGGATTCAGGTAAAATTGTGAATTCATCATGATGTGTTTGATTAAGATTAGAAGTTATGTGTGATATATATTTCCTTAATTGATAATATGAACTTGACAGATCTTGAGATGATGAAGGAGAGGTTTGCAAAGCTTTTGCTTGGAGAAGACATGTCAGGAAGTGGCAAAGGTGTCTGCACAGCTGTTACAATCTCTAATGCCATTACCAATCTTTATGGTATACATGATAAACTCATCACTAAGATGCTAAGGAATGCTTTTCTTCTCCATTGTTATAGCTTCTTTACCCTCTTCTTTCTCTGTGTTTCTTTCTGTAGCGACCATTTTTGGACAAAATTTAAGGTTAGAGCCTTTGAAACCTGAGAAGAAGGCAATGTGGAAGAGAGAAATGAATTGTCTTCTGTCAGTATGCGATTACATAGTAGAATTTATTCCCAAGTCACAAAATTTAAAAGATGGAACAGCTCTAGAGGTAAATGCTTATGATAAATATGCAAAGATTTCAAATTGCCTGCACTTTTTTTGTTCTAACGAGATTGATTGGTCTTTTAGATAATGGAAGGCAGACCAAGATCTGATATTTGCATTAACCTTCCTGCATTAAGAAAGCTTGACTCTATGCTCATTGTAAGAGGACCTTTATTATCTTAAGAACAGAGCATCTCTGTTTTCACTTTCAAGATTAAAGCTCCTCATTATGCGCTGAATTGCTTTGGCAGGAAATACTTGACAGTTTCCATGATAGAGAGTTTTGGTATGCAGAACAAGGGAGCATGTCATCAAATTCAACTCGTTCAGGTTCATTCCGCAGAGTTGTAATTCAGAGGAAAGAGGAAAAATGGTGGGTTCCAGTTCCTTGTGTTCCTCCAGGGGGCCTCTCTGAGAAGTCAAGGAAACACTTGAGACACAAACGAGTTTGTGCTAGACAGATTCACAAAGCAGCAATGGCCATCAACGGCAGTATACTCTCTGAGATGGGGATTCCAGACACATATATGACATCTCTTCCAAAGGTTAGGCCTCTTTACTGACAACTTTTATCCAACCTCTCAAATTTCCAAGTCCATTCAGGAGTGAAGAACAATTTCCTGTTTATTGGTAAGTGACAAGTGCAACAGTTTCTAATGATTTTGACTTATGTTGTGCAATTCAGAGTGGCAAATCGAGCCTTGGAGATACAATCTACCGTTACATGTGTACAACGGACAAGTTCTCTCCAGACCACCTGCTGAACTGTCTGAACATAGTTTCAGAACATGAAGCGCTTGAGCTTGCAGACCGAGTCGAAGCTTCAATGTACACATGGAAACGTAAAGCCTGCATCAGTCAATCCAAACCTTCTTGGTACCTCGTGAAGGACTTCGTGTCTGACATAGATCGACCTGACAAAAATCATGTTCTAGCAGAAAGAGCAGAAAGCTTGTTGTTTTGCTTGAAGCAGAGATATCCTGGACTTTCACAAACATCCTTGGACATATGCAAGATTCAGTACAACAGGGTTAGTTTCAGGTCTCATCAACTCATTCTTCTGAGGACTATTTCTCTAAACTAGGAACTAAATTTTGGAAATCATCATATGCAGGATGTGGGGCAAGCAGTTTTGGAGAGCTATTCAAGAGTACTAGAAGGCTTAGCCTTCAACATTGTTGCTTGGATCGAAGATGTTCTCTTTGTAGATAGATCAGTGAAAGATCAAGACCTATGAAGGAGATACCTTATTACTTGGAAACACTAAGCTACACGACAAGTCTAGGTAATGTAGTTTACTTGGCTGGAACCGTTAAATCAAATGTTAGCTTCGCATTCTTCTTCGGCCTAAGTTATTAACCTTCGGCGCTCCAATGAGAAGTTGTATCGCTCATCCTCCTAAACATGGTATATGGATGATTTTTCATAAGCCCCTTTTGTTAGAAGCTCAAATACGGACTCTTGCAAGTTTCTGAGTTGTATGGTATGACCAAGATCCTCTATTTGGACCTTTTTTATCAGCATCACACTCCATATATCAACTATATTACTTCTTTATTTCATGATTTTGATGAGCACGCATGTTCTTATGCGAATTGGACCATATAAAGAAAACAGTTATTCACCATAGTCCAAGTAATTCAACTACAGTTCTCCAGAAAACACACTGGTTTTGATCACGTGAAGAGGGGAATTATTCAGTAAGTATAAAATCCATATCTTTCTTGATCATCTTCTCAACTTCGAATCAGAGCGGCAAAACGTAGGGGAAAATCCCATTTCGAAATCGGTCGGTGCTGCAAAATCTTTCTGTTTACATCCCAATAACTCCAGTCCAGAGCTCAAAAAATATTACAAAAGACACTGAACTAGAAAATGTTTCAAGGACAGCTCTGCAGAGAAATATTCACAACAGATACAGAGGTACCATTTCTTTTCAAGCATGACTGTGGTGTAACATCAGCAGCTTTAACTTGGTAAGCAGAAACAACAATAATACATCTTCACTGTGGGGTGGATAAAGAAATAAAAACTGTCCTCACAAAGCTAATAAAATTTATGAAAATAGTATGAACCCATATCGATCTATATAAATCAAAAGAACAATACAATTACAGAAGGGATGTTGATAATACACATCAACTGTTCCAGCACTACTTCATCCACATATCCATGGAGTATGGAGAGGAAAGAGGTGATAAGAAAGCATAAATACCAAAGGTGTTCTGATCACTGGTAAGTCAACATGAACGAGTTAATATTATACTTCAAAACAAGGGATTCAAGGTATTGGTGTTCAGTTTCAGCCTTTCATAAAGGTCCAGCAAAGCCGTATTAAATAACCTGCCTAACCAAGTTTCAACCTCTAACATTACAAAAACATCCACGCTTGCTTCTTGCATAGAAGAATATGTGCTCTGAGCCCAAATGGCAACATAAAAGCTTCTTATTTCATACCTTTCTAAACTAAAATGTTCTGATAAATGAGGAAATAAAATAGTCCAAGTAAGAGAGAATATTCAATTTGATCACCACAAGTAGGCACTTACAAAGAAGTACCCCTGCAGATGCACACATGCAGATGAGAAGATACAATGATTCATTGATTCACATGAAACAGCTACAAATCATTCTCAAGATATTATACCCTGCTCAATTGGTAAGTAGAATAATTATCATCTATATGTACAACAAGTCTCCGAACTGCACCTTGAGTTGACAGTCCAGGATGGGAGATGATCAAAAGGTTAGTAGTTGCAAAGGACTGTGACCTGGTAGGTAGGGTGTGTTGGAAGATGTTCTTTGGCTCTCAAACTTCGAAAGGACCTAACACCCCGCAAAAAAAATTCCCATCCCGACAGCTCCCTTTGCCATCAAAGGAAAGCAAGGCAACGAGCCCTTGTAATCCCTTGTAATCCGCATGACAGTCATTCACGATTTAAGAAAAGATTAAAATACCTGTTGAGGGGGCCGCTCCTCTTACCAAATCAAGAATGAGGTCAACTCAAAATCAGCTGTCATCATCCACGGTACCAATGTAGGTGAGATCCGTCCTTCTCACCCTGACAGCCCCTCTGAGCCAGCTGGCAGCTCGAAGATTGGAATGGTCACCGCTGGCAATCACAGCGGTGTTGCTTGAAGATGGCCCAGATCCTGCACCATCTTCCAAAAGCGTCCAAGGATCAATTTCCATATCATTGTCTTGCTGTGGTGGCAAAGGTTTGGACTTCCCTGGTACAGTAGTTGCGGTTTTTGACGTGGAAGAGACAGTATTTTTCTGATGGTTTCCAGGGTAAAAGCCAGAAATCATAATGCTTGGTTGAAGTGAAGAAACAGCAGTGGTCGAGACAGATGGGGGTGGGCACGACACAGAGCACCGAACAGAAGGAAGAAGAATTGGCATAGCAGTTTGGATACGCCATCTAATTGTGCTAGGCAATTGCATGCGTTCTAAGCCATTCTGCATTCAGAAAAGTTTCTGTCAGAAGGGTTATGAATACCAAGTCCACATTGAAACCAGAATAATTTGAGGAAACAAACCTGCAGACTTTCCACTATTTCATGATTGTATCCATTAGATTCCTTAGCAGTTTCATTCATAGACTTTGTGCCAGATCTTGACTTCAACCAACTAGGCTGGTTGTTGCATAATAACCCATGAAGGACCAACAGCATTCGATCAAAGAGGCATTCACCAAACAGATCGGCAGATGCAGCTCCCAATGATGATTCCATTTCCTTTTTCCATTTAGAGCTTTGCATGATAAAGAAAGAAACCTCTGCTTCCTCATAAACAACCCGATTACCAAGGAGACGAAGTATTACAGAAGAAAGCATGTGCCTCATGTTCCGCCCAGATGGCCCCCTGAGAGATCCAATAGGTTAAACATTAGAGGATAATACAACTGTCCTTGGTAGCAATTCTATAACAGCAGTATAAATTTTTATGCACAGCACATTAACATTCACCCAAGTGACAGCCAATCATGACTCAGCATCTAGAAATGTTCGTCAGATAATAAAACAAGGTGTTGCATAACTGAGTCTGTGTGTGTATGCATGAGAATGTGCCAGCATGTGTGTCCATCTATGTGTGCATGGGTGTGTGATGTAGGGAGATGATGAATGGAATTGACGGGTTACACATATCGAAGAACATATCAAAACACAAAGTCGCAGATGGTCTCCGGGCATATCAGCTCAACATTTTTAAATTGAATAACATTAAGTGGTGGTTACACAATAACCTAACATAAATTATTATGGGGGTTCAAACAGTGAAAATTTTAGCTAAAAAGGATATTACATAAGCAGCATGTACAACCGAGTATATAATTGACTACCAGTTACAATAAGTGGAAATATCAAACCTACAGTAATCTAGTATCATAAACAAACTGACAAACTAACACATCAATTGCCAAAATATATCAACCAAGGCAGTTAACCTGTAAAAAAACCAAGAAGTAAATAGCTAAAAGGAGCTACAAAAATTGAAAGTTTGGTAATTACCCATCCGTGCATATGATAGGAAGTAATCTTAAAAGTAATTGCAAACGCAACGACATAGAAGCTCGTAAAGCTGCCGGGGATGGCAAAGTGCTATCTGCACCTGTGGTTCGTCTAGCCAAACCAGGACTGCCACCTCTCATGCCTTTGCGATTGTTACCTTTATTCACAGGACCTTCCATTCCAGAAGTTGTTCCTGTTTGTTTACTTGCACCACGTGTAACTGCATTTATTTGTTGCTCAATATGGTTCAATTGCTTGATCAACTCACTGGCAAAGGTATTGCGAGAATCATCAGAGCCTTGATCAATGCAGGGAACAACTAATTCAATAAGAGCTCTCTCAGTCATATGCTGCTGAGTGAAATGGAAGCCTTCTGTCTCAAATTGTATGGAAACTTTTTCAGTTCTTTTTGTGTCAACACCTTCTTCAACAAACTCACCTTCTTCAACAGGTAACATTTCATACTTCTTTTTGTCACCCCTATTTGCTGCATGATCAAGACCAGAATTGGGCCAACCCCACGGCTTCCAAAACTGAGCTTTGGTTGAAAGACCCTTACTCTCTGCAATGTTAGTCAGCCGTTGTCTTACAGTCTTTCGTCCAAAAAGGACATCATTGCCTGCTAAGAACCACTTTGCCTGCAATAACATAGAATCATCCAATGACCTCCCAAACAGATGGATCAGCTCTGAGTAAAGAGGTGCAGCATCAGGTCTGACTAATAACCTCGTGAGGATGATCTCAATGAAGTTGTTCTCGTTTTCAGAAGCAACAGTTTTTTCAAGACCAGGGAAGGAAGAACGGATTGCATCTGCCAATGATATATCATGGGTCTCAAGTTTTTCAATAAGGGCTTGCTCATTCAAAAGCAGCCTGAGCTCAACCCACTGCCAATGAAACTTTGCAGGCTGTAGTGTGTTCAATAAATTTACAATTTTATCAAGAAGTTTTGTCTCGTTTTCAGCACGTTGAACTTTAGATCCACCATGCCCAAAAACCCAACTGCCATCCTCTTGTGTAAGTATGGACTGCGGAATTCTACAATCAATGATAGCGCTCAGAAACAATCTTCCTCGAAGAGGGACAAAGACCTTCGACTTAAAATTTGAATCCAAACCATTTAGCTCCAATATGGTAGCAAATTCTGCATCCCTGTCATCTGTAGCTATAAGATCATAAAATCCTTGAGTATCTCTCATACAAACATCCCGGAAAGGTAAGTGTTTAATTGCATCAACAATTGCCATTGCCAATGACTGATATAATTGATGGACATCATCACGGCTTGCAAGGTTTCCGGTTAGAATGAATGGTCTCCAAGTAAGAAATGCAAATATAGAATAGGCAGGTGGAAGTACCAAGCTTTGAGGAAGCAGACTCTGCATCCTGGAAAGAGCAACTATGGATGGTTCCCCCAAGAGTTCAACTATTAAACCATCAGACAGAGTTCTGCAATTACCCACAAGCAGTCTAAACCAGTGCAAATGAATATCAACTGAATTATCCACCTTGAAAGCCCCAGATGAACGGGCATTACCATTAACGTTGGATTTCATACTCCTTACATATTGAATTACATCCAACCCTTCCTTTAATCTCAATAAAGTCACAATTCTCTCCAGACTAGTAACACCATGGATAATCGCACCAATTACAAGTGCAGATATAGCAGCAGCAATTTTGGTTCCTCTGCCAAGAGCTAATTTTGCAGGATTATTTACAATCTCAGAAGAGATGTTTGCACTAGAATCATGGGATTCAGGTGACAACTGAAATTGACTTCGTGAAGCCTTCAGAGGAGTAAAAGCTGCAGCAAGAGTAGTGGAGGCTTCCGTTGCAAGAGCTATCTCAAAAACACGGCTCTGACGGTCTCCAAGAGCCTCCTTAAGCAGACACAGGCAATTGATATGAATACGTAAAATGCGCCTGGCATAACTCCATCGACTCAAAGGAGAAGAAGAATTCATACTGTTACTGCATGGAGTAAAATCTGGCATTTTTCCTAGGGTTGCTCCTATGCTATTCACTATAGCTGAAACAGAAGAAGACACCAGAGATGGATCACCTTCTTGAGCAGCACCACCAGTCTGCCGCATACAGTCCATCAATCCCATTACGATCTGTTGAGCTGTCTGATATCCATCATCAGACATTTCCAAACCAGAACTCTTTGCTGTACCAGAACCAAAGGGCTTTCTCTCTTTGCTGTATCCATCATCTATATGCCTTTGGACTACATCTCTCATGCTCATACCCACTCTGGACAACCGATTGCCACTTATCTTTTGACGGAGAAAATCATCAAGATCTTCAATCCCTGAGGGAACTCCAAGTGGAAACCCCAAGTCTCCATCAATTGATCGTCCAGATTCAAGTTCAGAAATGAGTCTCTTATCACAAGTTAACTTAAAACTCTTCTCCCACTCAAGGATACTAGGCAAATGGCCATATTTTTTCAGTAGGTAACGGGAATAAATCAAGGATGAAGAACCTGAAAGTCTTCCAGAAGAAGAAAGCAATGCTCCAGCACGACGCATTGCAGCTGACAAGACTTCAGGAACAAGATCTGTTGCAATGAGTGTATTCTCATACCTGTAGCAAATTCATAAGAAGCCACAGACAGAGAAGCAAGATTAGAATTTGATCATTTAATTCCAATAAGTAGTAGACATAAAGTGACTGCAATATATGCAACAAGTAAGATATTTTTTTTTCTAGAAAATTTGGAGGACAAAAATTTCAGAGTGGAAGGCAAAACAAATTTTACTGATGAGCTAGAGCTACATGGGAACTTAGAATCCTGCTTTTCAAAGAACATATTAACCACAAAACACTAACACGTAAGGAAGAAAAGAAGAAAAACAAGGAGAAGAAGAATTTCTTCGGCACATATATTCTGGGATTATTACTCAGTGAATCATTCTACAGAAAAAACCTTCTTCTCTGGAACCAGGATATGTTTTCTTCCCTCAAGAAGGGACAAAGAGCGGAACACAGAGGCATTATTTTTGAAGGGCATACCAGAGCTAAAAGAGAAACATAAGAAAACAAATCTGGCAGGACATAGAATAAGAATCCAAAAGTCTTCCTCTTAACAAAATCTCATAATCAGTTCTATAGTAAGAGTAACCTTCTAAGTGATGATAGCAAGAATGTCTCTCCAACTTCACAAGCATGATTTTCCACATTCCTTGGTAGTATCATCACATTCCTCCCACTATGAATTGTAGCAGTAGAGTTAAATGGGACTTTTGCCAGTAACCAAATGATTAACTTGGCTGCTGACACTAAATCACCACAAGCATCCACTATATACAATATAGCAGATAGCTCATCTTCACCAAGTTTCCACCTTATGGAGCTCCTATCATCAACTGGAACAAAAGGACGACTAAACTGCCCAACCTTAGCAGTAGTCTTTTCAGCCTCCTCAATAAGCTGCCTAACAACTCCAATCAACCAAACTGTAATGGCCCTTTTCTTCACAATGCGCAGTTTCTCAAGAGCTTTTCCAATTGAGACAATATCTCCACCATGCTTTGTTTTAATCCCGTCTACGGGTTTGTCCCCTTCTGTTCCACTTCTGTGATGAGGGCAGTTTACCTTGTTATCACAAAGGTGACTCGTAGAAGCTCCCTGGCTACTCTCAATCCTAGCAGTGGCCAGTTGAGCCAAACTCTGAGTTTTATGCACAACCTTTTGCCTACCCTTAGGGACCTGTTTCGATGACTTAAGTGGTGTATCAGCTTTTGAAGAATCTATAGATTTCAGGCCCTTTCTTACCCACCAGCTATCTTCATCATCTGATATTGGAGGATGTCCTTGAAGGAAAGTGCTCCCTTCCTCACTTAACTTCTGTCTCTTCGCCCTCCTACAATCTTCACAACCAGAGCCACCTTCTATTAAATCCACTTTGCTGCATGTTGACTCGGCAGACCTTTTAAGACTCCCTTGAGATTCATCTAGTCCTATTTCTGAAGATGTTAAACAGTTTGGAAGTAGCAACAGTAAAGAAATGGAAGCCTTGAGTTCATCAACATCAGGATTGACCTTGACCTTGTTCGAATTCAGGATATTAGAAGATGACTTCCAAATATCGAAGGAAGCTGAGGAAAGATAACCCTTTCCAGAGGTTGATCGATTCTTTTGCTTCTTAGTAGATATATTAGATCTTAGTGAATTTGGAGACTGTTCAAACAGACAACCACGAAGGATAAGGAGGCGTTCATTTGAATAAACATGCAAGGCCTCCACAAGTTCTGACCCTTCAAAAATCCCTGCCTCTTCGAGAACATCTCGGATTAGGTGCCCAGGAAGTTCTTTCAAGATTTGATAATGTCTTCTCCATCTGGCAATGTCAGCTACGGGACCACTTCTATCCATTATTCCACTAACTATCAGCTGCCTCACATATGATTGGGGGTAGAAAATTCCAGAACGTATGAGTTCCACAACAAGCAGCTGAAGACGTTTCAAACCTTCTCCTTTGTGCACTTCATGTTGATCAATCCAACAAACAATGATGTCATGTAAAGGACCTGGACTGTCAAATATATCACATAAGCTATGGTTTCTCCTAGGAACCCTACCAAAATGTTTCTGATGGTCAAGACCTTTAGCAATGCAATTAGCCCTGTCAGACCTATCATTCTTCCGTCGACACAGGCTTTGCAGATTTCTAAGCTTTAGCTTCAGAACCCGACTCGCAACATAAACCTGACAAAAATCTTTTCTGCCTGTGAACTTGAGATCATAAGGGAAGCCCATCCGGAAATCCCTATAATCACATGTTGCCCATTCACAAAGGAAGAAAACAGAGCAAACAAATGACAAGCTCACAGTCCCTATCCATTTAAGTGATGATCTAAGGCACGGGCTAACCTCTTCAAACCAACCCTCAACCACAGCTCCATGACAAAAGTTTTCAAAAAGGAGATTATAAGCTCCTCTAATATCTCCTAACAAAAGAGCTTCATCCAAAGCGTGCACAGCTTTAGCCACACTGTGAACTGGATAGCTTGGACTGGCAGCCTTGGTAAGGTTGTCAGCACGCTTCTGAATAGATGATACAACCTGATTAAAAGACAAGGACTGGTATTGAGCATCAAGTCCTTTGAATCTAAACCCCCAGGCAGTTTCCATTGAATTATCCCTTGTCTTTCTTGCCTCATCAGATCCTTTTGATACAAAAGCACCATCATTTATTGCATACGAGACCACACTAGATGGTAACGGAAAACAATCCAAAGCAACAAATGAATCTGGTACAGCCAATATCAAATACCGAAGCAACTCAATTAGTGCAGATGTTGTATAGGCCCTTCGAGAATTGTCGACAAGATCTGATCCTCCTGGAGAAGGCCCACGAATGAAACGAATTGCTATGCTAGCCAGGGTCCTCACATAGGTTTGCGATAGAACCACAGTTTCTAGAACACCATAAATGATAGGTAAAAGCAACTGTAGAATCTCTAGGAAATCTTTTTCCTGAAAGAGTAGAAGTTACAATGAAAAGTGATGTTACCGAAATGATTAAAGTTGACATGAATATTCGAGCAAAGGTTTAATTTTCCAGCTGATATAAATAGTTAATAAGTAATTGGAAACAGATAGAACACATACCTGTAATTGATTAAGAACCCAATCAATTATTACACAGGGAAGAAGCAGCCCTTCTGCATAGTGCCAATGCAAGAGCCGAACCACGTACCACCACTTGAAATGTAGGGAAGGCTCCTCAACATCGAGAGCCATTGATGATGGGTCACTCTTTGACAGAATTGATCCAGAATAAACCATGTGAGGTGATCTACCATGTGGAACAGAATGAGAATTATTTCTGGATAAAAACTCATCGAGCAAATACTGCAAGTACTCAACAACATCCTTTGTCCAAAGTTCTGTACGGGACACCTGAGTTTTGTCAAGTGCTCCAGAAGAAATACCAGTAGAACTAGGCCGGACCTGCAAAGACAACCACAATTCAATAGTAGAGTCAAAGCTACTAAGTATAACTGAGGGCCAGTTCTAGTACAAAGAAACTCACCTGATTAAGATAAGTTAATTTTATAAACCAAGTTGCCCTTACTAATGGAACATTGTTTCTTATAAGAACTTCAAAAAGGGATTTCCTCCTGTAACCATGAGGTACATATTCTGCCAAAGAATGCAATTGCTTGTGTGACTGTGACAAACCCTGGAATAGAAGAAGAGTAAATATTATACACAACCAAACTACGATAAAGTATTTCAGAGCTTGTGAACAACCACATTAAAGACACACAACAGAGAAAAAACTTTGGCAAGTCAAAGTTGTCGCACATAGCGAAGTAATTGCATGTAACCTTTCATAACCTATTCACCTCAATATGCAGTTTTCACCACTGGGATTGCTATGAAGTAGTAAAAATTACTACCTGTTTTCAAATCTTATGAATACCTTATACCCCAAAACTACATAGCATAAATATAAAACTTAAATGCGAAAACATTTTTAAAGAGAGATAGAAATGTTAGACAAAATTAAAAAGGTACGATTCATTTCTCACAATTCATAAGATTACATCATGAAGTGGATATACAAAATAAAAATCATCAGACACTAGCCCTTAGAATGTGCACAGATTTTGTGTATATACCTCGATCCATTTTTTCTTTAAATCTTCACTGCATGGTCTTTGATCGGGAAAGACACCAGGCTTGTTTAGCAATGACCCAGAAAGAGGCACACCATATACTTGACCAGCCTGTCATTGGAGAGTCAAACTACTGACTTGGAAATTTATCACAGGATTGTAAACCTCAGAACATTCAGATTGCAACAAAAAGGTTTTGAAATACGAAGGGTAAAACTTATAGGTATCCAATCATTAACAGGGAATCAAGAAGTTTTACCGCAGAAGAATTCCCCAAAAAGTGCAATGGACAGTCAAACATAAACTGATTACCTTGCGTTTTTGAGCACGAGAATCATTGATTGCTCTCAAACATTTTCTGATTGCCTGCAAAAAGGAACAAAGAACAAATAGCCATTTATTTACAGGCAATTTTTGCATGAAGGTGGCAATCAAATTAAAAAATAACACAGGAACAAAACAGATAGGGAAACCAGGTTACCTCTCTGCATTTTATAATAACAGGCCTAGCGAAAGCTGGAGCCTGACTCAGTGAGATTTCTCTGGATTCCTGATCATTCAGAAAGTAAAGTGCGATTAATTACATCAGACAAGAGCAAAAATCGAGCACATGTTTGTGTCTAAATATACAAAACGAATCACACGTAATCGAATATAACCAGCCAATAAGAATTGAATATAAATATCAGTTTTGGAATCATTTAAGCAATTGATTTCAAACAATTGGACAAGGATCATAGCAAGTCTGAAAGTATGAAAGAAAACAAAGCCAGCAAAAATCCAACATACTGACGAAGTTAAGAAATTTGAGAAATACTCAGTGTTCAGGTCTCAAGTAATAATTATCAAGAACAATCACAATTAAATTGACAAAACAATTGAAACAAAGATTGTAGCAGTTCATAACTGCAGAAAGGTTAGATCATAAGGAAGTAATAAATGTCACAAATGGATGGGCACATGAAGGGTGAGTATACCTCAAGTCCTCCAATTGTCTCCTTGTACCCAGACTGAGCATAATCTCCAGTTAAAGTCTCCTCAGGGCAATTGGGAGTTTGAGGGTGAAAGTCAGGAGGACCAAGTCTGAAGATTGAATGAAAACAATTCACAAGGAGGAAGAGCAATATCGCATGAAGTTGCTATCAATTAAGGAAAAACAATATTGAATCCAGAAAACAAAAATTGCTGTGTATTGACTCAAAATATCAAAGAAAATATCCATTCAATCTAAAACAGTAGATCGCATGAAAAGATAGCTAAATCAGAACATACCTAGAATTCAATGGTTCTTTATCGCATTTCAACCTATATGGTGTCAATGGAGGTGGCCGCCTGCAGCACAGAAAAAATGCAATTATAAGTAAGATAAACTCATCACAGAAACAACAAAACATTCCAATCTGTAGGAAGAAATCTCATAAATGCACTTAACCATGAAAATGGCTTATTGACCGTCGGGGTACAAAAAGAAAATTGAAACCCAAAAGCCTTACAATACATTTCCAGTTTCATTGAGAACTCCAACCTACAATGCTTGAACATACTGAAAGAAAATAACCTAGAGCACTAGTCTGTTCCTTTCTGAGAATAAACACGTTACCAAATGCTTCTAAGATCACACAGGCATAAAGTGGACTATATCCAAGACATAGAACGTCAAAATGCACAATCATGATTCACAAGTTAGCTTTCTAAACACCAAATAATAAACATGAAAACATCTAAGAAGCCTTTAACCTATTAAAATTCCCCAAAACTTTATCGAAACTAGTTTAAGATAAAATAAAACAGCAATATGATCAGGGTTGAGAAGCTAGAATTTGATACCTGAATTCAGAATTTATGATGAATTAGTGCAAGATCAGAAACTAATTTACCGGGAATTTATTGTTGAAAAGGTAGCTGGCAATGAAGTTGAATCAGCCCGAACATTATCTCGTGCTGACGGCCCACCAATTGCACTATTATTAACTGCACTGGAGGGATGATACCTTTGCATGTCTCCAAGCTATAACCGGCATACTGCTTCCAACATCGAACTTCTATTAGAAGCTGTGCAAACAAAATGACATTCAGCAGCAACTTAATGTTAAGGAAAAGCCAGATCATCAAAGAAGCTACACAATCAAATTAACTAAAAAAAAAAGCAAGCAGATAAACAAATATGATCCCATATTCAGGACTAAATCACGTGGCCTTTGAAACATTAGACCCACAAATTATCAACTGGCACATACTTTGACATTAAAAGTCCTGTCTTCTCAAGTAGAAGAACTTTTCCAAATATAAACAGTTTTATCTTGCATGTCACACAGTCTGTCTGAACTGTCAAACAAAACACAAAAGCATAAAACAACATTAGAACATATAATCAAAACTTAGTTGAAACCAGGTATCCATAAACAAAACAGCATAAGAACATAAGCTCTAAAGTAAATGCAATGATCAAGATCCTGTATTCTAAACTGCTAAAATAAAGCAAGCATTTCACAAATGTGGTTTTCTTATTGCCCAGTTGAGCATAGCCCTGAACCCAAGTAAGCACACTCTCCACATAGCCTAGCTTTTCGACTCAAGTAGCGTTACAATTCAATCACTAAGCTGTAAATATATCAACAGTGCTGCCGCATCCTGATTTCAGCAGAGATGCTTGTTGGTATAGAGCTACTAACAACGTCAACTATAAGAACTAAATGTAAAACTAACTGATGAGAACAAAGACTGATAAAAACGCCCAACATTTATGTTGCTCCAGCAAGATTCCCAATGATGATATTGAAGTAAAACACAGGCAAAGCAAGTAACTCTTTGTTTCTCCAAAACAAGTTTGTGATTTGCACCCACAATTTTGAGAGTAGAGAAGTAATAATCAACAAAAAATAAGAAAAGAAACTATGATCCGTAAAACCCAAGTAAAAAAGTCATCAATCACAACTGAACAACTAACGTGCCTAGTTATCAAAACAGCTAAAAAACCCAAAAAGAACAAAAACCAATCAACCGCAACGCAATGAGCAAACAGAAGATCAAGAAAACACGCAATCTAATCTTTAAACCCAGGTAAGATTATATATCGATCTAAACAAACATTGACAAGCAACAATCACCAAATCTACAGGAAAAGATCTCCAGAATTCGCGAAGCAAGTGAAGATTAGGGTTTAGATCCCAAACGAAACCTGGAGATTGAGTAAATAGCAGAAGGGAAAGCTAGGGTTTTGATGGCACTTTCGTAAATCAAGGTCAAACCCCACAATGAAACTGGAAACAAAAACCCAAGAAAAAGGAAAAATAAATAAATTCGTAACGATTATCAGATTGAAAGAAAGACAAGTGTAGACCTAACCTACCATCAAAGAAATTAGGAATCGAAAAGAGAGAGAGAGAGAGAGAGAGAGGCGAAGCGTGTGAAGATTGAATGAAGAAAGATTTTTTCTTTTTTTATGTAAATTATATTTTATCCACAGAGAGAGAGAGAGAGAGATGAAAAGGGTCTCTCGGGCCTTTGACTGACTGTTTTGTTTAGCTTTGGGCTCTGTAGTTGATGATGACGATGACGACGACCATCGATGCTCTCCTCCGTTTCCCTCTTTACGTTTGTAATTTCTTTTACGAATCATAAAAAAAAAACTGATATTTTAAAATATTTTTATTTTAATCATTAATTAAAATAAAATATTTATATAAATTTTTTATTTTATGATAATAATTGAATATGATTTAAAAATATTAATAAAATAATAGTTTTAAAAATTATTAATAAATAAAAGATATATTTTTAAAATTTTAAATTTGACTTCATATAATGTTAAAATCATCTTAATCTACTTTTAAATTTAAACCGTAATAAAAAATGAAAGTAAAATCATGCGGCGTTTTAAATGATTTTTTGTGATAAAAAGTTTATTTACCTCAAAATGATCTAATAATATAGTAAATAATGGCTTCCAAATTTTTTGTAAAAAAAGTGTGAAAGTATATTTTAAATTTTTAATTAAAATTAGTAATTTTGTTTATAAGGTAATTAATTAAAATATTTTCTATAATATATAAATTAATTTAAATAATAAAAATATCAAAATTGAACTTAAATTTTAATAAAATGTTAAGGATTAAATTGTAAATTTTATTATTTATTATCCTCAACATTCATATTTAATTATCTAAATGTTAAGGGCTAGTGAATACCCAAGACTTATGGAAGTTTTTTCACAAAGTAACTCAATTCTTTTTAAAAGTAATATTTATATTAGGAATAAAATAATAATATTATAAATGTATTTATTTTTAATGTCAAAAATGGAATTATTACTTGTTCCAATCCTTTGTTTGTACTTTGGTTATTGATGAAGTTACCTATAATGAACCAAAAACAAAAAAAGAATGTGAACAAGAAGGTCCAATTATGGTGGAGACTTAGATTTGTGGTTTTAGGGACCATCCCCACCTCCTTTGTCGTGGGAGTGTGGGTGCACGTGGACGTGGGAGAGAGGGGGACAAGCAATAATCGTAGGTGGCAAACCGCCAAGTTTTACATACTTTGGCTTGATTCGAATTAGAATTAAGATTGATTAAATATTTTTTTAAAATAAAAATATTATCGTTTATTTGAAATTTTTAAGTTTAAGGTTGAGTTCCACTTTATACAACTTAAACTTGAATCTGATTTGACTCTTAAATTTTTTTTAAAAAATTTTGAATTGAATTTAAAGCTCGATTAACTCAAATCGAGTCTATTAAATTTAAACTATAAACATTAAATTTAAGTATATATAAAATAATTGCTCTACCTTTAAAAATCATACAAATAGTTAGAAATTTTAAAATATTTTAAAATTTTTAATTTGAATATATAAATAATGAATTTTCTTTGATCAAAATATATTTATTTATTAGAAAATGTGAAATTTATTAATTATTATTATATTTTAAAATTTTGAGGTATATTTAATAATAAATAATATTAATATAGTTTGATATATTGTACTTTTAATTTGATAAAATAATAGTTTGATTTAAAATATATAATTATTATATATTTAAATTTTATAATACTTTTAAAAGGTGGTACATATAATTAGAATAATTCTAAATTAAATTCAAACACTTAAAACCTTCCTTTAATAAATTAAAAATTTTGAACATCTTAATTTAAATCTTTAAATAATAAAATTATATTTTGATGTGAACAATGTAAATTTATCTAAAAATATGTAATTTATAAATTTTTATATAGTATAAATTTTTATGTAATATATATTTAAGATTAATTATAAATTTGTCAATTATAGAAAAAGTAGTATTTATTGTTACTTTTTTCGTTTCTTTCTATAAAGTACTTTTTTTCAAATTTTAGTTATTATTGTTTAAAATTACATGTAGACATTTTATTGTTCAAATATTCACGTAGGGATGACAATAAGTTGGTCTATGAGTCCAGATTTAAGTGTTTTTAATGGGTCAATTTACGAGTCAGTTCCAGGCAACCTAAGCCTCGATTTAATTAAAAATGACCGTTTAACACTTTTAATTTTAAAATTTATTTTAAAAAAATTGTCAGGGCTAACCCATGACCCAGATTCAAGTGTTTTTAATAGACTTACCAATGGGTCAATTCAGGCCCAGACCTGCCTAAGGGTCAACTATTTTAAACAAAACGACATACCCAATTAAAAAAAAGACGTTGTTTTAAACTTTTAATTTTAAAAAATTGACAGGGTCGATCCATTGCTATTCTTAGATTCACGTAGACATCATTCATATAAAAGAAAGATAAAAGATTTGTCTCCTTTGTATTTTAAAAAAAAAAAAACTCTTTATTTTTTAAAATTCATAAAGAATTCTTTTTAGTTTTCAATTTTTCAAACATATTATTATTCTTAGATTTCGAATAAAAATAATAATGAAATACACGTATCATAGAACATTAAACTTATACTAATCAAATGCAGCTTATATGACAATTCAACCTAACTCTTAAATTCTATTTGAGTTAATTAAATTCGACTCAAACTAATAATTTATTATAATTATCTTGAATTATTAATTTAAGTCAATTTTAATTAATTCGGGTCA
Organism: Erythroxylum platyclados; assembly: GCA_027563515.1. NCBI lineage: Eukaryota > Viridiplantae > Streptophyta > Magnoliopsida > Malpighiales > Erythroxylaceae > Erythroxylum > Erythroxylum platyclados. The sequence continues at coordinate 1,880,202 of JAOQMM010000004.1, forward strand.
AATTTAAGAGATGAATTAGATTACTTAATTAGTGACATTTGATCAGGTTTAAAATTTATATTTTATGTATTTTATCATTAGTTTTTAATCAAAGTCTACGAGAAGAGATTTTTTAAACTAAAAATTAGAAGGAATTTTTTCGAAAATTTTAAAAATTGTAAAAAAAAATTAAAGTTTCTTAAACTATAAAAAAAATGTATATATTTTTACCAAAAAAATAAAGTAAAAAGAAACCAATTTTTGAGAGAAACAAAGCATATTTATAATTAGAAATGACAAAAAAAATCAAGTCTAAATGAGTTTAATTCAATCTAAATTAAAAAAAACAACTCATATTAGATTTCACATTAAAAAACAATTGACTTAAAATTTAATTCAAAATATCCCAACATATAAGACCACTTGATTATTTTATCTTTTCCTTCTTAATTTTCTATCATTAAGTTCTAAAATAAAAATAGTATACTTTTAATTAATAAACTTAATTATTAATTCATATTAGAAAGAACCCAAGCATGCAAAATATTAGTCCTCAAATAACAACAATAACAATAACGATACTTAGTAAAAATTTCGTTGAGATGTGAAATATAAAAAAGTTAAGTAATATATAATTTTACCCTTAATTAGTAGAGATATAATCTCTAAATAAATATTATATTAATGATTACATTTTTTTCAATATATTAAATGGGCTTATTTTCTTATGCCAAAAACGAAAGGAAAGAATCAGACGCTGTGGAGTTAGTTTGACAAAGGCACCAAAGGTCAGGTAAGTTGTATCCAACCGGTCTTTAGGACAGTCCAAAGCTGTCCCTTTCACTAGACATAACTCGACACGTCCCAAGTTATACCTTAAATGAATGCAAACAGATTACTACTGCCCTTTTTGACTTGCGTATGTTTAGGAATGCAAAAAAAAAATTCATCCCCCATCATTAAATTGGCTTGGGATGGCAATAGTCCTAGCAATTTTTTTAAAAATTAAAAATGCACAATACTGCCCTTTTTGACTTGCGTATGTTTAAGAATGGCAAAAAAAAAAATCATCCCAATTCGATCTCGCTAGCGATGATAATAGCCCAAGTCGGACAGTTTTTTAAAATTAAAATTAGGGATGACAATTGTGTTCAACTTGATCCAATTTAAAGTTAATAAGTTAGGTTTTAATTGACTAATTTTAAAAAAAATAGATTTTAGGTTGAGCTTGAACTCGCGTTGCAAGCTCAGCCTAAGGCCCAAGACTCAATCCTTATAAGCAAAACCTAAAATTTAAAAAAAAATTAAAAATACAAAATGACGCCTTGGGCCTTGCGTTGAGCCTGGCAACACGAGCTCGAGCTCAGCCTAAGGTCTATTTTTTATTCAGTCAACCGGTGCTTGGCTTATTGACTTCAACCGGTGCTTGGCTTATTGACTTCAAATCAAGTCAAGCCAGATCTAATTGTCATCCTTAAATTCGACTTGAAATTAATAAATTCAATCCAAGTTAATTAGATTTTAGGTCGGACTCAATTTTTTATTATTTTGAGTTTTAAGTAAGGAAACCCAAATTTTTATATAAAATGATTTCATTTTTTAATAAAATAATGTCATTTTAAATTTTTAAAAATTAAATAAATAAATTTAATTAGGCTCAATCAAGTTTCAAACTATTCAAACTTGATCAAACTTGCTTAGCCTGGAGGCTCAGGCCTAATCAAACTTTGGCTATGCCCCTACACAAAAACATAATCCAAGCTGAGCTCAAATATGGGCAAGTTTGGCTTGATTCGATCTATTGTTATATATTTTACTGTTTAGGCTTTTGCCAAACTCACCACATCTCTAAACTACCAAAGAATTCTTAAATTCATTTACTTTGAACTTATAAGATCTATATAAGTTTCAAATGTGTAAACAAAGTTAATAAAATTTTGCACCTAAAGTGCAATAGAGCAAATTAAGATAGATATGATAGATTGAATTTGAGTTGATCAAATTTTAAGTTGAGTTAGGTTAAATCCGACTCAAAGTTAACGAATAAAATTTGAGTTGATTGAACTTTGAGTGGGGTTATATTGATTTTGACCCTAATTCAACATATTAAATTTGAATTGATCGAATTTTAAATTAGGTTTAAACTTGAAAAGAATGGTTCGATCCAAACAATCCAAATTAATTTAAACCGATTTGGACAAAATGACATCATTTTAATTAGTAGTAATTGAGCTAAACTTGAGTTAATCAAACTTTGAATCGAAGTTAAAATTATAAAAATAGGAAGTTTGTACTTTAGTTATCAAGTGGGGTATCAAATGAATTGACTTAACATAATTAGAGATAATAACTAAATGAGTTGAACCCGATTTTTTCTTAATATTGGTTTATTTCGTTGAACTTAACAAATCGATATTATTTTAGTCAATTGGTCCTTACCTCTCAAACTCGAACCAACCCGAAGCTTGGTCAACTTAAGTCAGACTAGGCCGAGCTAAAATTGTTATCTGGATGCATTGGAACTAATTGGCATGAAAGAATAATAAGTAAGTGATGATAAAAAACAACTTGCAAGCATCAAACTTTATTGTTTTATATATCAAAGTTATTGTTATTCCAAGCTCTGCGAGACTGATTCTTCAATGGCAGATGAGAATAGTGTTGTGATTCAAATTCAATCCCTAAGGAAACATCTAAGTAGTCACAGCTCAGCTCACAATGATCCAAACTATGTTGGTGTTGAGAAAACTGAGACAAATTCTAATGGGAATTAATGAACGAAGTTAATTCAGAAAATGAAACACTCACAAAAGACACACAGAATCAACTGAAACAAAGATTAAACACATCAAGCTCTACAAACGCTACAATGAGTCGGCCGATAATACCGATCCGGTTTCTGGCTTCTGCTCATGATTTTTGGATTCTGCAGTTGACAGTCGGTGTCTAGTTTGGCTCCAATTCTGAAATTCTATGGCACACATGGTATTAACATATGTACAGAATTCTAGTGGCTAAGTTAGAAAACACTATGCCAAGTTGTGCCGTGACTCTCCGGGAGGACGAAATGACTTGTGTCCCAGTTCACCGTTGTTGATCAGCTAATTGCATTCGCATTCATAATGTAGTACTGGCATGATTTTGCTTTCATTCCCACCATAAAAAAATGTTGGTTAGTTGTTGGTAGGGAACAAGTATAAATGAACTTTACAGGTTCGATATGCTTTCAGTTACCATCAACTCTGCTGGAGTAATAGCATCAACACTTTCCCAACTTTGGTCTTCACAACTGCACAGAATTTCTTCTGTCAAATCTTCAAAAATGGCTTCAACAATATCAACAACGATGGTTTCAGTATCAAACTGAAGGTCCATCCATGTTCCACTTTTGGCCAGGTCTTTACTGACAATTTGATCCAATGTATGAGGTGGTGGAAATGGAAGGAGATGCCAATAAACTCCTTCCCAAATCTCGCAAATGGCATTTTTTATATCCGGGAAAGGTCGAATGGTTCGCTTTACAATCAACAAGCCAGGAAAGCAACCAAGATAATACCCATATACCTCCACAAGAACCTCATTAATGCAATCAAAGAGAAGCTTTTTGTCGCAACAAAGCTGGTTGGGGAAGTACTGTACCTCAGAAAAGATTGATGGGTCTAGCAGCTGATCTGAAATACATGACCTTATATAGAATTCATCCCCGTTGATTCCAGAGACTTCCAGCACTTCTCTTACGTATTCAAATATTGATTCTTTGTCTTCTACACAAGTTTTCAGAGAGATGGTTTGATCTGTGGCTAAAGGTTCATCCTCTCCGAATTGTATTCTTTGGGGCTGGATCTGAAGCTCAGCTGGAGATAAATGGTGACATTAGAGACTAAGCCAAGTGATATAAAGTTCAGATAAGTGGGGACTAGGTGAAATTTCTGTATGAAAATCTACCAGGTTGGGATCTGATGCTTGCTGGGCTAATGTCCTCCTCAGAGAAAATTGGCTCAAGAACCGATATAGGACTTGGCCGGTCAGGCACTTCAGCAGCATGTTCTAGATCCCCATCTTGCTTGGTTACTGGAGAGGAGGTAGAAGGAGACAGAGACGGAGAAGATGGACATCGGATTTCCTCGTAAGAATCCTGGAATAAAACAGTAAATACTCAGGGTGCAGCTACATGGAAAGAGAAAGAACTGACAGAAACAAACCGTTTGATAGATTATATTACATATTCCGTGCTCTCGTGGCATTCTGTTTCTTTACAGACTTCAGGCGTGCCAGTAGGTTCATCATATACGGTGGAAAAAGAGCTGTTTCTTTCAGGAGAATTCAAGATATCGTTCTCCTTCAGGGATGCAGCATCAATTGTTTTCACAATGTCCATTTCACCTGCAAAAATTCATACAGGGTAAGGGACTTGAACTAAAATATGTAAAAGACTTGTCCATCTACCATCATATATCATAATATGGAAAAAGCAAAGACCTTCAGAAACAATGTCGTTTTCCCCAGAACATAAGGTGTTCTCCACTTCAATGTCAATTACAAGCTCATTTGAGGCACTTGAATCTGCATTTGTAGGAGACTGCTCTTTGCAAGTAGTGATCCCATCAGAACCAAAAGAATGGGTCCCAGAGTTATGGCTTATTTGACTTGTATGGCTGGCATTTCTCTCTTGTTTCTGAAATTGGTCACAAGAAGATAATCTCATCTGTACTATTCCATGGATCTGGCCCCAATCCCTTCCAGGACTTGGGATAGGAGAAATACTGTAATCAGGAAGAGATAGAATCTTCCCAAGGGTTTTTGGCGCCTGCCTGCTTGAAAAATCTTCATTCCCAGCCCCATTGCCGAGCATTTCTGAAAGATGTTTCCTGGCCTCCACATAAATGTTAGATGCCCTTTGCTTATTGTTTGCAATATCGTGTGGCATACTTGTTTCATATTCTTTTGGCCTACCAGTCTTCTTCTCTTTTTTGACAGCATTAGGAAGTCTGGCAATTTTTTCAACAAAGAAGTGATCTTTACTCGTGGAATTAAATCCACTAATATCCTTAGCCCCCCTCTCACTGTTTCTGCTAGTTGGGCATTCATTGGTATGCTTCTTTGAAGTATCAGCAGATGAGTTCTCTTGCCTTTCTTTACCCATGGCATGTTTCAACTTTCTTTTGATTTCTGTAAGAGAAAAATACGAGCCAGCTCTTTCGTTTGCTTCCCTGTTTCTAATGATGAGATGAGGCTTAGACAACGAACTTGCATTGCTTTCTTCCTCAGACTTTTGCAAGCCTGTAACTCCAGGCTTCAAAATCACAATGGTATTTGTAGTTTGATAAGAATTGTTTCCTTCTGATGGAATCTTCTCCAGAGATCTAGTTCTTCTCCTGAAAAATTTATGCTGTTTAGTGTGGACAATCTTTTCAGGTTGTCTTAAGCCACAAAGGTCCTTTTCTGACATATTAGAACCGACAAGTAACTGAGAGTTTTCATCTTTCAGTCTCTGAGACCCTTTCCCCTTTTCTGTCTGAGCATCAGACAAGTCCTGAACGTATTTCAGCATCACTGATTTAGGACCTTGTAAGAGTTTCAAAAATATTTCATCAGAACTTAGAATTTGAAGCGCATCCTTAAGTTCTTTAGACAGGTTCATGTCCCCCTCTTCAGTCGCATTTTTCTCATTAATGAGCTTCTGACTTATCAGACATTTGATTGCCTCGACCAATTTTTCTTCAAAATCAGGATTTTTCTGGTTTAGCCGACCGTGAACCTCGTCATGCTGGCTATGCTTTACATAACTAACACTCTTTTGATGGATCTGGCGGCAGAATTCTTCCATTATTTCTTCTATAAGAAGACCATTTTTAGATTGCTTTTCTGATTTTTGCAAGCAAGAAAACTCAGTTTGCATTTTTTCATCAACATGCAAATCCTCTATCCCTAAGTCACAACTTCGTGATCGACTTCTACTTCTTCGTTTTTGGTTCTTCCTATTGTGGCATCCACGTTCAGCATTAGACTCTTTAGGTTCCACTTGAGCATTATTCATCTCTTCCTTTGAATCTTGCTCGATGAACATCTCTTCTTCTATGAGTTTCTTCACACTTGGTTTACCAGCATCAGCTGCTATTATGGTCTCTTCAACATCCTGACATATTAAATTTCATGAATATTGACTGAAACAAACAGTTAAAGTTTCATAACCCTCCTACCCCTTCTCCCAACAGGAAACAAAGGACAAGATCATCAAATTCGCAATTCCTTTGACCTGAGAAATTATAACAAACAATTGACAACAATTCAGTTTTGATGAAATAAGTTGACAGCACTTACAGGGGCTTCAGGACAATTTTCTTTAGGATTGGTCACCGTTTCAGTCTTATTCTTCCGGCTTGAAGCACCTGAAATGGAAAATGACAATTACCAAATATGGAGCTTCACAGATTTTGTGAACATAAGGGCCATTGAACCACATAATTTAGAATTGAACAACATCGTGTGAAAACAAGCACAATCAGATTAATATCTTTGAGTGGAGCAAATCCATTCACTAATTGATCTTAAAAAAATAATGTAGATGTCATCAAGTACTCTGCGCATACAATTCACTTCATTTCTATTAGCAAAACAAAATAAAATCCATTACCCATATCATTTCACCAAAAAGATACTTTCTGTGTAGGAACATGTGTCTATGAGCAGGCTCTTCTCTGAGTTAAGTTTACAGATGCAGGGAATTAGGAAAGCTTTTGATATTTATGTCCTTTATTCTTTTTCTGTGTGTGTGTGTGTATTTGTGTGTGTGTGTGATTAGGGGGTTGTGGTTTCAAAGATGTTCAAGTCTTTACCAGCAGCATGCCTGTTCCCAAGCCTCTTATCTGAGAGAAGCTTTTGAGTTGTTCGACCATGGCGGAAGTCAAACATGTTTATTATCCCCCACATACATCCTGATTGATCTCTTCCATGTCGTGCCGTCCGTTTGTGGGATTTTTTTGCCATATTTAACTGGAAGTCCTTCAACTGTATCAATGTTTTCTCACCCACCTCTTCCCTCCATGTACTCAATTAAGAGCTGAAAAATACAGGAAAAATATCAGACAAAAGATGAACTCATTCAGACATGACTGCAAATGAACTTGATGCAACAATCGCATTATGCGTCTAAGAATATCTATGAACTAACGAGAGTGCTCGTCAAGCAAAGCCATACGTTCATAAACATTGCTATCTAAACACATGAACCAGCAAAGAGATATCAGAACACGGGAAAACTAATACGGAGGATCAACATCCAGAGGAAAACAGAAAATGGGGTCAAAGAAGGAGAGGTGACATTAAGAGATTTTATAAACATTCACTTGATCTCACTGACTTATTTCTCAAATAAGAAACTCATGCTTAAAAGTACAGAATCACCAGGAAACAATCACTCAAGATTCAACGGGGGCCGATGAAAAACCAGATTTATCTCCTTGATCTTAAGAGGGAGAATTATTTACCACTCATTCATAACCAAACTCATAGTCCAGTAGTTGTCAATCTTCATTACCATCAAAAGCAGTTCAGATGGAAGATCAGTTAAATAACCTGGTAAAAGGTTGTGCTCCCAAAATTAAAGAAAAAATGGTGCACATGAATTGTAACGATAAAGAAAACTGGCATTCATAGTTTAAATACCTTATATCCGATAAGGCCGAGAATATTAAGAAGTTGACAAGGAACCAACTGTTGAAGCAAAATAGACAAGATATTCGGTTCGAAACAACTCAAGCTGTCACAGCGTAGAGCTCAAGGTACTTAAATTAAGCTTCCTTTGGGAGGCAAAGTATCAAACTCCCCTAATTAACTCCACAGAGAAGCCTTGAAAAACGCCTGAAGTGCCTCACCAAACACCCTTAAACGATAAGAACGATGACATTTTAAGTGTCCTCACTGTCTCACAACTCAAGACTTTGCTTTAAACTTCATGGATGTTTATATCAGAAACTTGCTTAGAATTCAGCAGACACGCAAGTTTTGCTGTCTCATAGCCAAAAAATGATTCCAAACTTCATGATTATTTAATGACAGACGGCAAATTTTGGCTTTTCACACCGCACCAGAGAGCCAAAACTTCACCCAGATTAGTACTCTTCAAACACCAAAAAGAGCATCAACCTGAGAAATTCCTGCGGATTTCTATTCAGATGTCAAACCTGCCACCAGGAAGATAGATAGAAAAAGAGAGACGGAAAGAGATCAGTTTCTTCCAATTCACCAAGAAATGACTCCTCAGGCTTGTAGAAGAAAAACCCAGATCAAAATTTTCTTCTTCTTCTAAATCCTAATACTTGGAAGGTGAAATAAAAAAAATGACTTTCTTGTAAGTGGGCATCTTTTGACAGCCAGAGAGAGAGAGAGAGAGAGAGAGAAAGGGGGACCAAAATGCATAATCTATCTAGCACCGACCGTGCCAGAATTTCTTTGTTAGGGGCATTTGTGTTCTGATATGGGGCAGGCATTAAAGACTAAAGACTGAGAAAAAGTGAAAGCAGAAAAAGAGTGACAAGTGTGAAAGTGAAAGTTGAAAGCTTGACAACGATTTAGTTAGAGAGACTATGAAGAGAAGAAAAAAAGAAAAAAGAAGGATACGTGAAGGTTGGGTTTGGTATTCGTACTCATGGGTCCATCCACAAATTGAAAGAGAGAGCTTTCTGTACAAGGAAGCCTCTGCCTCAGCCTCTTATTTTGCCTACATTTCCTTTTTCTGATATTCCACACTCAACCATCATCAAACTCTCTCTCTCTCTCTCTCTCTCTCTCTCTCTCTCTCCACAAACACAAACCCTGTTCAGGTCTTTCTCTCTCTGCCCACTTACTGGCAGATAAAAAGTAACACAGTAGTTGTCTCTTCACTTTTCCATTTTCATATATCTGAAGAGACATTATGAAACAGTCACGTAAAAAAAGAATAAGAAGAAGAAGAAGGAGCAAACTTACCTACATGATTATGCAGAAACTTGATAGACACTAACGGTTTTTCTCTGAGATAGTTGGAGTAAAAGCTGACTGTTTTTGGTAATTGCTGACACGATTATGAACATGGAAACAACGTTGGAGAAGAAGCCAACAAGAAAATAAATAAAACCCATTTTTCTGTCTGAAATTGTCTTCTTATTTGTTTCTTCTTTTGATCCTTTATAGTAGAATATTGATTTCTGGGTTCTTTGACTACTCTTATGTAGAGTTTCATCAATAAAATAACCTAAAAGAACCGATCTTGGGATGATCACAGCGACCTGTGAGTATGATAAAATTTCTGGGCTTGAAGCTTCTAAATGTTAAAAGATGATATTAGCTTGCGCGAGAAAATAAATTTTATCATTTTTAACATTTATAAATTACTGATTATTCTTAATATTTTCTTCAAATTTTTAATTTTATGACAAATTTCATTAATATTATAGAGACAATTTATTAATTTATAAAAAATTGATTGATAAAAATTTAATTATTGTCTTATAATTTTTGTGTCAGCAAATTAAATTTTAGTATTTTTGAAAAAAATCTCTCTACTGGTTAGAATAATACTGCATACTACTAAATCTTCCCAAATTTCAAGTTTGAGTGAAATTTTTACTAAATGTTGTTGTTATTATTGTTGTAGTATATTAAATTTTATTTTATCAAATGCTCAATTATTAACTTTTAACATATTAGGACTTAATGAATGTACATTACTTATTAGTATTAATAAGTTCTAATTTTATTATATATAAATTATTAATTATGATATCTTTACTAAATTTTATTGAGAGATTTTTTTGAAATTTAAATAAATTATATTAAAGAATAAGCAGCTGAAAAGCCTTATAAAAGTGCAACATTACGAAGTGGTAAGTTGATAAAAATATACAATTAATTTAAATTAATTTAATTAAGAATTATTTATACTTTTTAACCAATAATTAAAAATAAAACTAGTCATGTTAGTTCAACTACCTAAGCTGTGAATAAGCCAATTTTACAATTAAATTTAATTTAACGACTATTGCTGCACTAATTAATTTTTATAAATTAGAATCAAATAATTCATTTTTAATATTTTTATTTAAAATTTTTAAATTTTATTAAATCTTTATTATATATTTATTAATCTAATATTAATTGAAACTTGAAACTTGAAATATTAAATTTTTTATTTTATAGGACTAATTTCTCCTCCAAATTAAACAATATTTCAAGTTACTCCTTTGTGACCATAAAATCACGGCTTCAAATCACATAAATAGTCTCTTTGTAAAAAGTTATAAAGAGAAAACTGCATATATTGATAACTCTTTCATGATTTTCACAAAATAAGAAGTCTTGTGCATTAGAGTACATTGCTATTGACTTTTAACTTTACTAATTAAGGTAAGACAGTGTCTTATTAAACTTTTCCAAATTTTACAAAACTTTTACTGAGGTATTGTTCTAAAAATTTTCCGATACTTTATCCACTGGAATTGAAATTGAAAGAATAATGAAGTTGGAAGGTGAAATAGTATAACTTGTTTTGAACTCAAAGACCCTTTTTGTTTGGAGAAGATATAATTATGGCCAATGATGATAATGATTTGCTTTTATTCGAATTCAAAATCTCCATTTTCCTCGAGATAAGTTGTGTTAGTTAAAGAAATAAATAAGATCATGAAAAAATATTATAAAACATAAGAAAATGTTCCAACCCACAAAACACGTGATTATAAAAATATATGATATTTGAGGAGGCCCAGTTTAGAAGAATTTCAACATTCTTTACTTATAAAAAGAGTTTCAAGTATCTTGTGTTGTAATAAACTAATAATGATTAAAAATTTTAATATGTTTAATCGATCAATTGCAAAAAATTTGAATAAGATAATTGTTTTTGTTTGATTTTTAACTTTTTTCAATTTACTCTAATAATTTTTGTTGTTAAAAATTAATCAGTTTATTGATTAATTAGTCAATTTTTATAATCTAATTAATTTTATAAATTAAAATAAATCAATTAATTTTATTTTGAGATTTTTAATTAAACTTCAATTTTTTCATGAACAAGGACACTCTCTTTTAATCATATTTCAAATTTTTTAATTTTATTTAATCTTTAACCGATTTTATGATGGTCCAATACGAGTTGAATTTTTAAACTTTATATCACTTGTATTACTAATTTAGCTTTCGGTTTAATTCTTAAAACATTATTTTGTGTTTTCATTTTGTAATCTGTCCTTTACTTAACAATTAAGTTGAGCATTAGATTAAGTTTATAAAATAACCCTTAAACTATAATAAAAATTATTTAAATGTAATTTAATAAGAAATCTCTTAAAAAGTTATGGTATAAAGAAGTTATTATCCAATTATATAAAAAATATACGAGTTATGATATTATATTAAAAATGTTTAAATAAGAAAAATAAAAAAATAAATTTACAAACATCAAAATTTTAAGATTTATTTAAAATTTTTAATAATATTAAAATTAATTTTGTAATTTAATCAATTAAAATAAAATGTTTATTTATTTAAATAATTTGAAAAAGTTTTTAAGTTTTTTTTTAAACTTGAGTCTTATAAATTCTTTAATTAATTAAAAATTCATTTATATTCAATCAATTATGGTTGAACTTGTTAAATTATGTTAATTATTAATTATTAACTATATTTATACTAAAATTATCACGAAAGTACCGTTATAGCTATTCATTCATAATCATATCTAATTAATCAAAACAAAATAGAAGTAGACAAAAATATATACTATACAGATCTAGATAACCAAAACAAATTGCAAGTAGACAAGAAATATATACTATACAAATCATTTGAATCATTGTATGGTTGAAAAGATGGGTTTCAATTTCCATTTTTAGTTTAGTGGAGTCTGAAGGGGTTAGCTTACACAAGGCAAAGGATGACATAAGAGACAATTTGTCCATAGTTCCATGTGAGGAACATACGGGCCTCATTTATGTTTCCGTTGGACCCTCACCATCACAAAAACATATTTATAGGTTTCACCTTTTTTTTTTAAGTTAATTATAAAAAAATTGTAAAGTTTACTCAATTTTATAATAATACTAAAAAAAATAGAGAGCAAACCTTAAAGTAACTGATAAAGTTACTCTTTTGTAATTAGAAGGTAAGTCACGAAAACAGTTTCTTTATAAAAATACAAAGACAAGATTGTACACAATTGATGTCTTTTTTCTTTACCCTCATAAAGTGGATAGTCTTATACATCGGGATTTGTTAATTTAGTACAAATAAGCAAATATTAAATTTTATTTAACATGGTTGACAATTAAATATTTTTAATTATTGTAAAATTTTCTTTTTTTTTCTTCTTTTTTTTTTTCTGATTGTCACTTTCGCAGAGTTACAGAATCTATTGTAGTTGATTGATAATTTTCATTTTTGCTTTTAAGTGGAAAAGAAAATTACTAAAGGGGTTCATTAGCTTCCAAATTGGGGACCACTAACATCAAAATCTTCTAATACCAAACACAATATTGATTAGATAAAATTAATATTAGGTGAAACCAATAGATGTTGACTGGTAAATATAGATTAAATGTGTGACAACTCATTATAATAGTTCTTGAACCATCTACCGGTTCATTTTTTATTTTTTAGTTTGATTTATTTTAATTATTATTATTATTAAAAATTGATTAATTTATTAATTAATTGATCAATTTTATAAATTAAAAATCCTTATAAACCAAGATAAATCAATTAATTTTTATTTAACAATTTCTTTTTTTAATTGAACTTCAAATTCTTCAATAAGCAAAGATAATCTCTTTCAATCATATTTTAAATTCTTTAATTTTATTTAATCTTTAGTCAGTTTTATAATAGTCTAATACCGGTTGAACCTTTTAAACCTTAAATATCTTGTGTTACAGATTTAACTTCCAGTTCAGTTTTTAAATATATCGGTTCTTCCCTTTAAATTATATTGGAAAAATATAATTCAATTATTGAGTTTAAGTATGGATTTATGGTTCTTTTCTACTTAATTTATAGTGTCCAACAAAAATAGTTTTGATTGATTTTCTTATCTAAAGAAAATTATTTAAACTATAACATCTTTAATTAACACAACATATTTATTTCAATAAAAAAATGATGGTCTATCAAGTATAGTTTCGTTTTTTTTATTTAAGTATTTAGAGAATACTTTATAAAATTATTTCTGAATCTTCTTAGATCTTAAAAAATTGAGTTTCTAACTAATTATTTAAATTGAATTTATCTTATTAATTCATCAAAAATTTATTTAAGGTATGTAAATTATAAATTATTTTATATACATAAATAGTTGGTCAATACACATTAAAAAATTATCATTATATAAAAATAATAACATAATTAATGAATATAAATTTTATATGCATTAAAAAATAACAACTATGAATTTATCCTTACATAGAAAAAAAATAGTAATAACTTGAAAGTAGGCTACAAGAACTTTCGTTGGTTACCTTTGAATGTTTTAGAGGCTTGATTGGATGCCAAACTTTAAAACATTACTACATATGTCAATGTGTGGTCTACTAATGAAGTTTCTCTCCAAACATATTCGTTAGAGCTTACTAACAACAAAGTTTGATGGGATTAAAATTTTAATTTCTCAAGTTAGGTAGGTCATTACAGTACAAAAGCAAACGTTGTATGTATCATTTTTCATTTGAAAAAATATAATTTAAATCTTAAGATTTTTGACTCTCTACTATGTAGAGATAAGACTGTATACTATTGGACCTCCTTAGATTCCTCTTCAGTGAAATTTTAACTAGGTATTGATGATGATGATAATAGTTTCAACTGGGTATTTATTTATTTATTATTATTATTTTAATATGTATCTTTTATTAATTTTTCATTTTTAATTTATATTGTATTTGCATATTAGTTGTTTACTTATTTAGTATTTTTTTCTTTTCTTCATGTAGGTCTATCGAAGATTGTCTCTCTATTAGTTTGGATTAAGATTATGTATTTTTAAACCTTTCTAAATCTCGTATATTAACAAGACTTCTATTGAAATATTATCATTGTTATTGTTGTAAAGGATAATTTTGAACGTTCTAACAGGTTAAAGCTTCATTTGTATTGTGATAAAAATCTTTGAGGTTTGAATTATACTATTGGCCTTTTCCATTTATAATTTAATGGATGGTCCCTAGGCTGTGGTTCTAACGGTAAGGTCTCAACAAATGATGTGAAGCAGCTAGTCCAATTTGGAAGGACGGCCATGGCTTATGGTAGTTTAATGAATAAATTAAACAACTAATCTGATTAAGTGATTTGTCCTTTAGCTTAAGAGGACATGAGATAAGATGCTTATCCAAAAGATAAGAAGTATTTATAAAAGTAGTTGTGTGCTTATTAAGCCAATGGCAATGCTTACCAAAAAGGTATCCACTTTATCAGGTGAAAACTTTACTTATACAACTTATTTGACCTTTAAGATAGTAATGCCCCGAATCCGACTTGATCTAATTTTTTATTTTTTAAATCAAAAAAAAAAATGATATCTTTTTTCGTACAATTTTCGAACCTTGGGTCGGATCACGTTTAGGGAGTTCGAGCTTGATCTGGTTTCAAGGTTTATTTAAAAAAGTTCAAGGTCTGGTCTAAGATCTATTGACCTCAAGCTAGGCTTGATTGAATGTATGCCCAAATGTCATCCCTAAGTTTCTTTTAACAAATATTAGAATTTTCACTTGTAAAATGATTTTTTTAACAAATCATTATTATATATGTTAAAATTATTTATATACTAATAAATATAATACTTATAAGTTACATGTTTTAAAGATTTCACTTAATAGATTAAGGATTTAAAATTAAATGATATATCAAATTTAAGTGATATTTATAAGTTTGAAAGTATTTTTACTAAGTTGCAATTCTATTCAATGTTACAATATTTGTTTTATTAAGTAAATAGCTTAGTAAACATAATAATATGTAAATTACATATTTTGCATATTTTATTTTATAAGTGGCTGATTTAAAATTAAGTGATATGTTTGATTTAAATAACATCTATTAATCTTAATATATTTTCTTTAAATTAATTATTTAATTTAAAATTAAAATGAATTGTCGAAGTCTTGATCTCTTGAATTAAAATTTTCTTATAAATACTAATTTTAGCACTTGTACCGCTCATTTAGACCCAAAACTTGTTAGATATTTTCGTATTTGGTGGACAACAATTAATTGTATTTCAACAATTTTAATAACTTATCGATTAAGCAAATTTGATCGAGATAAAGATAATAAAGTAGTCCAATAAAAGATATTGATTAATAGGTCGAAGTTCGGGAGAAAAATGGACCTCGATCAATATGAACCGAATCCATATTGGGCCTGTAATGGGGAGACTCAATATAGATGTTATATATAAAAATTTAAGGGAACTCCTGTATGATAATGAACCAAAATTATAGGAAAAAGGTCTAATATTGTCTCATT
>JAOQMM010000004.1:1944896-1973955 GCA_027563515.1 Erythroxylum platyclados
CCGCTGACGCTGCGAGAATCTCAGAGTTGCTCCAGAAGGGCGATCTAGTGGTGTGCCCAGAAGGGACCACGTGTCGCGAACCCTTCTTGCTAAGGTTCAGTGCTTTGTTCGCAGAGATGAGCGATAGGATCGTGCCGGTGGCCGTCAATTGTAAGCAGAGCATGTTTTATGGGACCACCGTCCGAGGAGTCAAATTCTGGGACCCGTACTACTTCTTCATGAACCCGAGGCCAACGTACGAGATCACGTTCCTGGACAGGTTGCCGGAGGAAATGACGGTGAAAGCAGGAGGGAAGTCGGCGATCGAGGTGGCCAATTACGTGCAGAAAGTGCTCGGCGACACGTTGGGTTTCGAGTGTACTTCTTTGACGAGGAAGGACAAATACATGTTGCTTGGAGGGAACGATGGGAAGGTTGAGTCCATGCACAATGGGAAGAAAGCGTAGAGATAACATGAAAAGAACATGGTTTTAGTACTTATGCTACTTTCGATTTCGATTTGGTCTTCTAATTCATTGTCGGAAGGAACAGATTCAGGTTGCAATGTCTTGTTTTAAGATCTGGGTTTTATTAGGTAAGTTCATAATCACTTTCAGGTGTTAGAATTTTGAAGTAAGACTATGGATGATAAGTGTCATTGATTATTGGCATGTCTTTATGGTTAATGGACAACGCCTCTTATGTTCAATATCTCAATTTCAACCATTAATTAGGTTAGGAGCAAAGCCAAAATCAATGAAATTTAAGGGAAAAGTTTAATATATAAATAATCAATAACATCAGCGTCTCAATAGAAACTTCACTGAGTTTGAAGAGGTCAAAAGTACACACTCTAAAATTTAATATATAAATAATAGAATTAAAAAAATTAAGTATATATAGAGTTTTTTTAAATTAGAAAACGTAATTAATAAATTATTTATACCTTTAAAAATTTATAATAGTTATTGGTTTTCATATTAAAAAAGTTAATTTTGTAATTAAATATATTAAAATGTTAAAAAATTCTCTCTTATTAAATAATATAATATTTCGTATAAGTAAATACAATTTAGTTTGATTTGACAAAAATATTAAATTAGATTTATGTTAAATAAATTTTGAATTGATTAAGAGTTTGAGAGTTTGGTTTAAAATTTCTTCTTAAATTTAAAAAATAATAATATTATTAGCGATTTTGATGTATCACTTAAATCTTATCTATTACTAGAGACTATAATAGCAGTCAATCTTCTTCTATCCAGCTTAAAGTCAACAGATCAAGTTTATGTTCTTGAAAAAATTAATTCAAGTTAAGCTACTCAAGCCTGATTTAGTTCGAAGCTTAATCTTTATAAATATAACGATATCATTTTTAAAAAAAATTAGAAGAGCTTGGGTTCAAATCTGACCCTGATAACAAGGCTTGGGCTTAGGTAGGCCCAACCTCGATCTTACACGTTGCCACCCCTATCTATCAAGACTAGTTCACCAGAGAGCACGAAAAGTAGCTTATCCTTGTAAAGAATGGAAAAGAATATGCGAACGATAGGAAATTTAGATACAATAAAAACAAATTAAAAACCCAAGACGCAACCTAAGCCGATTTTGTCCTAATCCGTAACAATAACAACTACTACTCTTATTTAACTCCGATTCTAAATTCTAACACGTTACGCCCTTCTAGATTTATCAATTTACTCAAACACCCCAACGACCATACACCCATCTACTTATTACATTCTCCTCCAAACATCATAAAACGCACCAGCATCCGCTAAACGACATAAGGGTAGTATAGGCATTAAGCGAGTCACCAACAACATCGAAATAGACATTCTTTATCCAATTATTGATTTGTCTCTTGCATTATCATTTCTCGTCGGTTCATCGTAGCCATCAATTTACAAGGTCGGAACCACCGCGTCGGAGCCCCGAGAGAGCCGTTACACTTTGTCGACTGGTCCGATTTTTCCGGGAGTTTGTTTTTTTGATATGTTTTTGCACTCTGTTATTCGAATGATTGTTTTAACTTTGGTTTCTTGCTGCAGGGGATGGGGCAGAGAAGGTGGATAATTGTGGGAGTTATTGCGTTTTTGCTTATCCTGTCTTGTGGGAGAGGTAAGTAATCTATCAGAGCGCAGCTTAGATTCCAAAGTTGAAGAGTGCTTTTTTCTTGGAATGATTTAATGCTACCTATGTGTACTTTTGGAACCTTGGACTAGTGTCATTATATACAAGTTTGTGTAGATTGTACTCTTGTTGTTTGTGTGTGTTGTACTCATGTTTGGTATAGTGGGAAATGAAACATAATTTTGCGGTTTTGTGCAGAGCTAAATATTAAAGAAAAGTACAGGAACAAGCACATGGACAATCTAGCTGTTTACAATCATACTCTTGCCACAATTTTAGTGGAGTATGCTTCTGCGGTAAGTTGTAGGAAAAACGCTGAGGTAGATTCCTATTTGAGTTCATAGTGTGTTGTGCAAGATTCCTATTTGAATTCATAGTGTCTTGTGCATTGTATTGTTCTTGAGAGCATAGGATTTCCCATTTGGTGTATAAAAGAAGCTTTGTGCATGCAGGTGTACATTTCAGATTTAACTGAATTGTTTACGTGGAGTTGCTCCAGATGTGATGGTTTGACCAAGGTACGATTGTTCTTGTTCGTGTTCATGTTCAATTTTGGATTTGATTTTAATTAGGTTGCTGTTGTTAATTGAATGGTTCAATCTTTTGTGGATTGAAACAGGGGTTTGAGATTACAGATCTGATTGTTGATGTCCAGCATTGCTTACAGGTGAATTCTTAGTACTATCACTGATGTATTGGTGAAATAGATCCCATTTTCTTTTCTGCTTGTGTGACGTACAATTATTTCTTGTAATATTCTTTCAATTCACTTTCATGGCTATTCACTTGTAGGGATTTGTTGGGGTGGCAAAAGATCTTAATGCCATTGTTATTGCCTTCCGAGGAACTCAAGAACACAGGTAATAATCTATTCTTTTGCTTCGTATTCCCTTGAAAATAGTGATTTGTGATTTGCATCTTGGCATGTGGGAAAGTTAAAGTTACTGGCATTAGTCCAAAGTACAGTAGAACACCCATGCTTAATTCTTGACTAACATAAACTTGTGTGATTCCATATGCAGAAAGCCTCAACTACCAATTGGGGTTTCTTTGAATCTTTGGTGATCTGTTAACCCTTTTGATGCCCACTGCTCATGTATACTATAGCTCCACTATATCCATTTCTGTTCTTGTGCCAGCTTTTGATATTCTGCATAAGTTTACAAATGGTTTATTGGATTTTAGCTTTATTTTTAAGAGATCAAATTTTCAGCATTCAGAATTGGGTTGAAGACTTGTACTGGAAACAACTTGACCTAAATTATCCCGGCATGCCTGATGCCATGGTATGTATTGCATAAAAAGTTAATCTTACCATAGACCAAAGTGTATGATGGAGTTTATGGTCTTACTCTCTTTCTCTTGCTCTGCAATTCATCTTGTATTCCATTTCTATAGGTGCACCATGGATTTTATTCTGCTTATCACAACACAACGGTACGCCCTGCAGTTCTTAGTGCTATCAAAAGGGCAAAAGATTATTATGGAGAACTTGACATCATGGTGACAGGGCATTCAATGGGAGGGGCTATGGCTGCCTTTTGTGGGATTGATTTAATCGTAAGACTGCTCAATCTTTCTCGACCGACATGATTGAGTATTGATACATATGCCGAATTCTTAGTCTTCTTCTTTGTTTATATAAGTTTGTTGAGCTTTATGTCATCTATATGTGCCTATTATTCAAATTCGGTCTGAAGACATATCTTCTGCTTTTACCAGGTGAATCATGAAGCAAACAATGTTCAGGTTATTACCTTTGGACAGCCTCGTATAGGCAATGCAATATTTGCAACTTATTATAGTGAACTGGTACCAGATGCAATCAGGGTTACCAATGATCATGATATTGTGCCTCATTTGCCTCCTTACTTTTCTCATTTTCCTCAAAAGACTTATCACCACTTTCCGAGAGAGGTAAATTTCCTTTTCTAATTTGCTGCTAATGCGTACTAGTTCCGTGATTTAATCCTTTTCATTCCTTTGCAGGTGTGGCTGTATAGCATTGGACTTGGAAGTCTAGTTTATAAAGTTGAGAAGATATGTGACAGTTCCGGTGAAGACCCAAACTGTAGTAGGTAATTCTTCCTCTTTTCTGCAGTAGCATTGGACTTGGTTGTCTTGGGAAGTCTAGTTTACAATTATTCTCTGCAGGTCCGTGCTAGGCGACAGCATTTCGGACCATTTAGTCTACTTCGGAGCTGAAATGATGGGAGAGACATGGAGATCTTGTGGAATTGTAATGGATTCTCGTATAAACGAATATGGCACAACAGATGTACAAGGAAATATTGTCTTCTCCAAACACCTTACCTCCCCTGTTCTGAAATTAAGCACAGAAGTTGGTGTTGGGAGCAACCAAGCTTAGAATCTTATACAAGCGGGACATGATTCATCCCTTGGAGTTAGTCACACGGCCAGCCGGACAAGTTGTGGGTTTGTATTGTCCTTTTAGAGGATTTCTGATTCAGGTTTATCTGATGAGCATTCTTGTGGTCCTGGTCGGTGGCAAATTGTGCACATGTACAGAAACCTGTAAATCTCCGACCTTGTAAGTGTAAAAAGCAAAACACATTAATTATTAAATTCAGTGTTCAGTGATCAAAACACATTTATTGTTACTTATTGCTTGGTTTGCTAAAAGCGTCTTTATTAAATGACTTGAGGCTTGTTTTGTTACAATAAAATATAACTAAGTGCCTTAAACGATTTAAGGCGATTAAATTGAACAATAACATGATCAAAAACGTTCGAAATATATCTTAAATTGACGGAAAATTTAACTCATTTCATGCACTAGGTTTTACTTATCATTTGACAAGTAAGGCTCCCTATTATATATTTTAAACAGTAGATTTTACTTTTTATGTAATAATGAGGTCTATCTTTTATTTTAAAAAATAAAAAACAATGTTGACGTGATATTTAATTGATGAAAAGTAAGGGGATCAGATCCTCTATCCCTTTTAATCTATTTTTACTCTGTGTCATAAATTTTCATCTACAAATTTTATCATATTCTATTTATTTATCATAAAACTTGTGGCTGAAATTTGGAATAGATTAATAGGCACAGACGATCCCGTGCTTATGTGAGGTCCGTTAAGTTTTTTATCCATTTAGAATTTGTTATGTACTTTGTCATTAACGTTAAGGTTCATAATACAATTTTACTCTAAAACTTAAATATGTTTTACTAGTATGACCTTCCCAATATTATGAGCAGACCTAATTTGGGCTCGATCGATCTAAGAGTCAACAAATAACTTTAATTTTTTGAGTTGTAGGATGAATTTAGTAGGTTTGGTCTGATTCGATTTAAACATGCTCAAATTTAATTGAATAAATTTAAATAAAATATTTTTGCTTATTTAAATTTAATAAAATACTATTATTTTCTTCAATAATATTAATTAATTAAATGATATCAAGTTAAAAAAATTGACAAATCGAACCATAAACAAATTGGTTCCGATATATTAGTTTTTTAGTTAAAAAAGTATTTTTTTTATAATTTTATCTATTTAAAAGTATTTATTATTAATAATATTATTAACTTTCAACAT
This sequence comes from Erythroxylum platyclados, assembly GCA_027563515.1. Taxonomy (NCBI): domain Eukaryota; kingdom Viridiplantae; phylum Streptophyta; class Magnoliopsida; order Malpighiales; family Erythroxylaceae; genus Erythroxylum; species Erythroxylum platyclados. The sequence goes on from JAOQMM010000004.1 coordinate 1,950,575, forward strand.
CGTACTTTGTACGAAAGTTTGTACTCTGACACATCATACAAAAAAGAAATTGATTAGACGCGCTGTCTATTCCACGTCATTATCAAAACGTTGCGTACTATTTTTGTCTTGACTCTTGATTGAATTTTTAAATCTAAACAGTAATTTATCGGAGAACAACCTTTCTGCTCCTCGGGAGTAACGTCTCAGATTTTGCCATGCGTTCCCGATAATAACCAAAATTTCAATCTCATCACCCACGAAACGCCCCCGTAAATTCCGATTTCATGCAGGGGTGTCACGGTCATTTCGTGCTTTTCTGCTCCGTTTCCTGTAAGAGGATATCGCCACTTGTCAAACGCTCGTCCCTCCTTCTGTTATTATATTAAGAACACTGAGCTCTTTTCATTTCTGAAGAGTACAAAATATATTGCAGTAGTAACAGAGAAAGGAAAGAACTGAAAATGGTATAGACTATAGAGTAGCTCTGAGCTTCTTCAAAGCTGTTTCACCTTACTCTGAAACAATGGCCATCGGTGCTTTACTATCGAACCGGAACTTCGGTTCCTTCATCGGCTCAGGTATGGTTTAGTGTACCTCAATCTGTTTCTGCATTTCACTTTGAAGTTCTCTGCATGTTTTGATTGCTTGCTGTAGAGTGAAGTTAGATTGTCTCTGGTTTAGCTTATCTTTGAAATTCCGAGAAAAGAGAAGTTCAATCGCGTGTGGTTGTGTAGGTTCCTGGATTTTACTCGTTTGCTTCGCGTTGGCAGGTAAAGTTGGACAAAGAGAACTTGGTTGTTCACATCGCACAAGCGTTTTCAGTGTGCGATGTGTGGAAGGGAGTGTACTCTATCAAAAGCTACAGAGCCGAACGGCCACTTCAGGATTATCGTATTCACCGTCTCTCCAATCTTCAAAACTCTCAAGACTTTTTCGTTATTCCGATCCGTTTCCTGGTAATTTCTGGTCTAACGAAGGTCAATGCGGTCATCTTGACTGTCTGAAGTTGGAGAGAACTCGTGCGTCGGTGGAGGGGAATGTTCAAGAAACGTCTGTTTGGTGGGAGCATTTTCCGAAGCGTTGGGTCATTGTGTTGCTCTGTTTTACTGCGTTTTTGTTATGCAACATGGACCGTGTGAGTGCTAGTTTCTAGTTTTTTATTCAATTTCTTTGCTTCACGTTTCAACTCTGTGCATTTTGCATGTGATTGATGATTTAACTAGTTGCAAGGAGCTGTTCAAATCAAATGTTGAACTTGATATAACTGTCTTCTTTTAGATTGCTTTAGGTTCATGGAATTGTTTGTGATCTAATACGTTGAATTTTGCAAAATATTATAGCAAATTATTTGAGGCTTGAGTTCTTCGCAACTGATATCATTTGTTCCTCCCTAAGAATGGAAATTTTTGTAAAAACTATCTTTTGAGTTCCGTGTGAAAATTATAATTTCTATTCTGTATGATAGAAAGGAGCAGAATTGGAATTGATACTCCCAATTCTAGCCAACTATCAATTCTGAGGTTCCAAAACTCAACCTTTATAAAATAAATGTTTATTTCAAAATTTTCATATTATATTTTGTTTTCATGGCTCAGTCATATGCTAGTTTTAATTTTGTGCTGTAGGTGAATATGAGTATTGCAATACTTCCAATGTCTAAAGAGTTCAACTGGAACAGTGCAACTGTTGGATTAATTCAATCATCATTTTTCTGGGGCTATCTACTGACTCAGGTATTATCTCAGATAGTCATGAATTTTGAGTTTCATCTCAAGCCCTGGAATTTTGAGTTTCATCTAGGACTCAATGTTCAAACATAACTTGTTTTTACTGGCCTGTAGATTCTTGGGGGTATCTGGGCAGATAAACTTGGCGGAAAGCTGGTGCTGGGTTTAGGAGTTGTCTGGTGGTCAATTGCTACAGTTTTGACGCCTATTGCTGCTAGAATTGGACTTCCTTTCTTGCTTATGATGCGTGCTTTTATGGGGATTGGCGAGGTCATCTTTTCTGATGACTTTCTAGTTTTGATATGCTTTAAACTTTCCTTCGGTAGTATAAATATGGCTTGTTCATGTATTTGTTTCATTTCGATGGGCCGTCCTAACACTATGAAATGAGAGTAGAATGAGCTTGGACATGTTAGATTCACTTATCTCATTCTCTTTTTTCGTCTAATCTCTCAGTCTCATAATCCTTCTATAGCGTTTCCTATCTTATTTTGTAGAATATTTTGGTTGATCTAGTGACTAACTTTATGTTATGATGGGATTTATATTGAATTACAACATTCATGCACTCAAAATGTGTGATATTTTTTCATGGAAAGTGAATTGAGTATTATCATCTTCAACTATGGTCCAATTTCCCTACAGGGTGTTGCCATGCCTGCCATGAATAATATCCTTTCCAAGTGGATTCCGGTTTCGGAGAGAAGCCGATCACTTGCCTTAGTTTACAGTGGAATGTATCTTGGTTCTGTTACTGGATTGGCTGTTTCTCCCATTCTAATACACAAATTTGGGTGGCCATCTGTATTCTACTCCTTTGGATCCCTTGGAACTATTTGGCTTGCATTGTGGCTGAGAAAGGTAATTTCTTTGTTTTTGATAGTTGTTTTTCATGGCAATAAATCAGAATTATAAATTTTGCTTTAACTACAAGATTTGGTAGGATAGTTTTGTTTGAGTGCATCTCATGCAATTCAGTTCTTGGGACAAACATAGCTGAACTTATCTATAGATAATGTTGAGGATCCGATGAAAGAAATTATCTGCTGCCTCAAAATGTTCGTTGCAGCAATTAGTCATTTTATGTCTCAGGAGAGCCAAAAACTTAATTTGAGAATACACAAGATGTGGCATATTATTGACTTGTGAAAGATGGTATCAAGTTGTAAATTATGACCAAAGAAACTCGAATGTGGATTCTTGTATCTTTGGTTGGTTTACCCCAGGCGCATAGCTCACCAAAGGAAGATCCAGAACTTAGTTCTAAGGAGAAAAATCTCATCTTCAGCGGCAAGGTGGCGAAAGAGCCTGTTTCAGTCATCCCTTGGAAGTTAATATTATCAAAAGCTCCTGTTTGGGCTCTCATTATCTCTCACTTCTGCCACAATTGGGGCACCTTTATTCTTTTAACTTGGATGCCTACCTACTACAATCAGGTAATTGAGCTAATCCCACTGCTTTTATTTGATTTCAGTTAAGTTTACCATGAAAATTATTTGTGATGATGTTTCTTCCAAGATCTACCTGTTTCTAGTTTAGTATTGGTCTCATAGTCTTTGTTTCATGCTGTTGCCTTGCTGTGCAGTGGATGCTTGTAAATGGTGATGAATCTTCAATAGTCCACTTTGAATCATGTGATACAAATATTATAATATCTTTTCTGCAAAGTTAACAGAATTGGTTGACAATTTACTCTATGTCAGAGAATTGCCGCATCAGACCTCTGCTATTTCTTTTACCTGTTGATGCTATTTGTTTCGTGAAACTATGAGAGCTTAACATATAGCATTGAACTTACTAAACATTAGCTTCATAACTTTTATGATCTGAATCATTGGAAGTATTAAAAATTTTAACTTCTTGCCCACTACGCCTTAGCTAATCTTAAACTCAGACAACTTATCATTCTCACCTTAATTTTGTTATGGCTATGTTTTTACAAAAATCTATGGAGGGTTAAGTTGTTGTATTTACTTAATTTTCATGATTGTTTTCTCAGGTGTTGGACTTTAATCTCACTGAATCTGGACTATTCTGTGTCTTGCCATGGTTGACCATGGCAATTTTTGCAAACATAGGAGGTTGGATTGCAGACACACTTGTGAGCAAAGGTCTTTCCATTACAACAGTTAGAAAGGCAAGGAGTTATTCTTTGTGTCTGTTTTAGTCGTCATTTTTTTGTTGTTAAGCCAGATAATAGTTCTTCTAACTTCTATATTGTAGATAATGCAATCTATTGGATTTTTGGGCCCAGCCTTCTTTCTTACACAGTTGAGCCGTGTTACAACTCCAGCTCTGGCCGTACTATGCATGGCTTGCAGTCAGGTTTGTTTGCATACGATATCAATTTCAGAGCCTAAATTGTTTGTTATTTTTCATTCAATAGTTTTTAATTTAATTTATTTCTGTTATAATTTTTTCCAAAATGTTTTTCACATTTATTTTCAAACTCACCTGTTTTCATTCAAGCTATAACATCTGCTTCTCGTCGATGTGTTCTTCATTCACCTTTACGTGTAAGCTTTTTATAACAGTTCACTGGTAAACGGGAAATAGATTGGATTTTAAATAATTAGAAGATAATGAACTTGAAAAACTCTGTATTTAGACCTTTTTAGGGAAGTCAAACTCAGGTAAGTTGTCTGATGTAAAGTAAAATAAGCAATCAAAGACAATATGGTTAGAACGGTCCAGAAAGTTTCCGTTGGAATATTATGTGATCTGAGAATTACTAGCTTGCCGTAACATGACATCAATACTGTCAGAGATAGTGCTAGTTGAATAACTAGCTAAACACTATGCCTCCATCAAACCATTCGTTGGTGATATTGGGAAGAGAGTTTAAATGATTGGGTATTTAATGATTTCCAGTCATTAACATTGTTAAATAAAGAAAATTTTATTTAAAAGAGATTATATTAATGCGATTCTTTAAATTATTTTTTGTTATTGATGATACTGATGCTTATTTATATCCCTATTTTTTATTGAGAAAAAAGAACGAGTTCTTTATGGTGAAAAGCGTGTTTGAACTTACCTTTGATATGCTTGAATTGCTGCAGGGATCAGATGCGTTCTCTCAGTCTGGGCTTTATTCCAACCATCAAGACATTGGTCCACGTTATGCTGTAAGCTGTTGCTATCTTAATTGTGCAAATGATGTTTGAAGTGCTAAAGATGTGAATATATATATATATGACATCTTCTAAAACACCAACAACAACAAACACTAACTGAGAGTTCCATTGGAATGAAGGGGTCTACAAAGATTTAATAATATGCAATCTTACATGGTAGAGAGTTTGTTTCCAAATATATGACATCTTATTATGTCGTAAATTTGTACATATTCCCTTGTCAAACAATGTGATTTATCGCATAATTTTGCATGATCTTTAGTCATTTGGTGACCCATCAATTGATTTGACCAATATCCTAATTTTTTTTAACATAAACTCACTATATCAATAATCACCAATATTATAATTATACAATAAATTTCATTTAATAATAGACTAATTTTTTTAAACATAAACTCACTATATCAATAATCACCAATATTATAATTATACAATAAATTTCATTTAATAATAATAACTACTTAAAGTCACACAACTGTTGAACTATTTAGTTGATCCTAAATGTTAATGTAATCTAATAGATTTCAAATCGCAGGGAGTTCTGTTAGGACTTTCAAACACTGCGGGAGTGCTTGCCGGTGTACTTGGTACTGCGGCAACTGGATACATTCTCCAAAAGGGTAAGCCGTTGGGATTGAAGGAGACTTGCTGTTTTTACTCGGTCCTTGGATTTTCTTACTCCACTCACTTGATTGTGGACCCTTTACTTTTGTTTTCTTTTTAGGTTCTTGGGATGATGTGTTTAAGGTTGCTGTGGCTCTGTACATCATCGGAACATTGGTGTGGAACTTGTTTTCTACAGGGGAGAGAATTCTGGAGTAGAACTATATAAGAGAGTGAAGACAAAACATACAAGCAAAAGTTTCTATATAACATAGGCAACATCCAAGGAGATCGAGGTGATTGACAGATGCAGCAGTGTCGACATAAGGTGTATACTTGCTGAACAACTGACTACAAGGATAAAAATCCTGGTAATGGGTTAAAATGTTCCTTTCTTACCTTTCAGTAATCAAATAAAGAAAGTGTCCTCATAGCATTTGCATGTCTGTTGACATTTTGCACCCGTACAGCATTCAATATCAATGCTAGCCTTTTTAAGACAACTCAGTGCGTACTCAAAAGGCTCACAAAAGCTGTTCCAAGTTCTACCGACATAAAAAAACTTAAAGGACCCATAGGGCATTTGAATGTCTAATAGAAATGGCATTGGATCAGACCATCAACAAATTTGATGAAATGAAATTGTACTTAGCTTTGGCCCAAGTTGATTTCATTTTGTGACTTGAAGCGTGGCTTGATCGAGTTTAGGCAATTTAAAACTCGATCAATTCCGGGACAAAAAGTAGAATTTGTGCTTGTGAAAATAATGGAATAATTAGAAATAAAGAAAAAAAAACAAGATTCAAAATATTTTGATGATGATATTCTGTTTGAACTGGTTGGAGTTAGTTCGAGTCAGTTGAGTTCGGATTAACCTTTCTAATCTCCAACAACAACATATCAGTAGAATTTGTCTTATATCCTGAGTAGCTCTTATCTTTTTGTATCTGCTGAATGGTACTTCTTTTCCTATAAGCTATAAGTGGGCTAGTGTTCTAGTACACAAGGGAAGACTTTACCTTACCCTGCTAGAGAATCTTGTTCTTTTAACATCAGAATAAACCTTCTATCTATCATTGAACTACCGAGTTGGTAAGCCGTCCACATCACCAACCTTTTCAGGTTCACTTAAAAACCCACAGAACTGTCTCATAGGACATTACACTGCCAAATTGGATAGTGTAGAGAAAGAACATAGACAATAGGTAAACACAAATATAGTCATTATTTATACTTCATTATCAGCATTATTTCCGCAGAAGCCGAAGCTGTTACAAGTTACAACCAATAGAAACAAATAAAAATGAGGATGAGACATAATATAGACAAACGAAGTTTAGAAGGAAAAACAAAAAGAAGAAGATTTTATGAAAACTTTTGAATAATTTCACCAAAAAATTAGAAAGCTTATAGTATTCTCCATGTATATATAAAAAGTCAATGGGCTCTGTCTTGAAAGCCCAAGTAGGGCCCAATTGGCCCACAACCACTCACCTTTGCCCCTCCTCTTCCCAAGTGTATAGCATCTTCAAGTCTCACATGGATTCAGTCCCACATTCCTTAAATAACACTCACCAACATCCAAACAAGACCTTAATGTTAACCCCACCTACCGCTCCTCTCTAACGCCGTTACTTCTTCCGTTAACTCCTTGCAAATCCTTCTTCATTCTTGCCACCGTACCCTCCAGGTCTCTCTTATGCACGTTAACCCTCAGCCCGTATTTCATGAACAATGTTAGTGACATCTTCTGCTCCACTTTGTGTCCCTGAACCACCGCGAGACGGTGGCGTAGTAATACTGCTGTGGCCACCGACTTCATTTGTAGGTATGCCAAGTCCTTCCCTAAGCAAATCCTCGGGCCTGCATTGAATGCCACGAACTTGTAAGAGTCGTGTGTTATGAACTTCTTGCCGTCAGATGACAACCACCTCTCTGGTCTATACTCCATGCAATCATCACCCCACGTAGACTTCATCCTCCCCGTTGAGTATATCGAATACGTCACCGACGACCCCGCCGGAACGAATGTTCCGTCGGGCAGGACGTCGTCGGAGACAACATGCTTGGAGTCCTCAGGCACGGAAGGGTACAGCCTCAGGGTTTCTGATAATGCTGCTTTGAGATAGATCAAACGGTCGAGTTCTTCAAACACCAAAGGCTCGTCGACCCATTTGGACAGGTCTTCACCACGTGTCTCGATCAGGGTGGTGCATATTTCGTTTAAGATTTTCTCTTCCACCGACGGGGTTTGGGTAAGCAACCAAAAGAACCAGCAGAGTGCGACGGAGGAGGTGTCACGTCCGGCGAGGATGAAGTTGAGTGCTACTTGTTGGAGGAAGGTGTCGGAGTAAGATTCTTTCTTCTTCATGAATCTGGAAAGCAAATCGTCATGTGGGTTTCCATCTTTTTCAAGGTTTGAGAGCTCTAGTTTCCTTGCATTGATAACCTCCGTCAAGTAGTCGTCGAGCTGAATCAAGCTCCGGCTTAAACTGACCTCCATGCCCAACCTCAGCCACTTCCTGAACTTCCAAAAAACCTCAGGCAAAATGAATCTCTGAAGAGAGGCTTCGGTGGCTCTATCAAAAGCTGAAGCGAAGATGTTCTCCGGCAGCCCGACGGCGCATGTCTGTGGGTCCTTACCAAAGGCCAAGCCGCATATGTTGTCGAAAGTGAGCCGAAGCAACACGTCCTGAAGATCAACCGGCTCGGCTTTGGCCTGAGCCGATTCAAGAATTGGGCAAAACCTCAATTTAATGGCTCGGCTCACCCAACGAGCCATGGCTTGGCGAAGAGTCCTGGTGGTGAATTCAAGTGCGGCGGTCTTACGTTGGAACAGCCACGTGTCGCCATCTGAGTTGAAGATGCCTTTGCCGAGTAGATCATGAAACACTCCTTGCCATGTGGGGCCCTTGGGGTAATTATCGAATCGGGTCTTCAAGATGTGCTCTAAATTTCTCGGGTCGCACGTGACCGTCACGAGTCCTTGTTTCTTGGCCAGAAACGGAATCGCACAGATGCACGTTTGGTACGTGCCGCCGCAGGCGCGTAGATTATCACAGATCCAGTCGTGCATACGATCACAGTTCTCGATCAATCCAGGCAGACTGCCCAATAAAGGCCAGGCACGTGGACCTTTCAGCGACCGCGAGATGAACATAAACCATAGTAGATACACCGCAACCGCCGATAGAAGCAACAAGACCGTTGATATATCCATAGTTGCAATGTAGAAGAAGAAAAGCACACTTTTTGTGTTGATGGGTACTCTGTGACTTACCTCAAAAATGGAGCTTGAAATGCAAAAAGGCTTCAATCTAAGCGAAACCCAGATTGCCCTTTTCTCCAAAGATCATTTCTTTGGGTTTTAATAGCTAAAACAGAGCATTCTTCATGGGAGCAACAATGGTGGAAAGGAGGAGTGAAGTATATGTGAAACGTGAAGAGAGGAAGTGGTTAGTACAAAAATGGAGAAAGGGGATTTATAGGTGAAACGTAATGGAAGCAATTATTATGGCCAGACTGTTATGTTGAAATAGGACCATCTCTGCTTCTGGTTCTTTCTCTTTCTCTAAGAATGAGATGTAGCACTATAAATGCACTGAGAGGTCGTTGAGACTTTGAAAGCTAGAAACTTTGCTCGTTTTTGTTTTCCCTGCAAAAACCATCATTAGAAAAAACCATTTTAAGATTAAAGAATCGTTCAAGAGTTAATACTTTCCATCTCTTATCTCTCTTTCTACTTCCCTGCATGTGTGTGCACCTAAATTTGTAGGCAAAGGGAGGAGGCTCTTAAATTCAGGCATTGAATGAAGAGAACTTAATGAGATTAGTTGAGGAGCTAAGACAGCAGAGAGATACAACAAAACAGAGCATAAAAAGAAGAAAACACGGGGTCACAAGGACTAAAACAGGGATTCTGTTTTCAAGTATTTAAGGATCATTTGGCTTATTGTTTCATGAATATGCACCAGAAACTTCGTTATAAGACAATGAATCTTTTCTTATTTTTTGCATCATTAAATGAAAATTGGTCTTTGGGCAATCTAGTTAAGGTTCGGTGAGCAACCCTACAACATTTGGATATGGGATTCATTATTTTTTCACTGCTCTTACTCGTCGTTTATCTTTTTCCCACTCAGAAAATGAGAATATGCACATATAATAGACATGAGCAGAAAATTCCTGTGGTTCCATCACACAGTTTTGACCTTCATCATTGATGATTCATATGATAAAAAAAGTGTGCCTGCTCAGTGACTCTGGTGTAGATACAATGTCAAATCTACCTTGTATAAGTTCCTCACCTGAACCCTAAAAACAGGTGGCCTTACCAGTCTGCAACTCTGCATGTCAACTCCAAATTTTGATCTGTGAATATTCCTCTCTTTTATCATTCATGTTTTACCATTTCTTCTTGAGATATAATATACATGATGGTAATCTTTTGTCCATTTTCACTTTCACAATCTAATGTATGGAAATGGAAATCAACAAAATGGTGTCCTACGTCATCATAATAAACATACATTAAAGAGCTGTTGACCTATCTTTCTATTTTTGATGAACCTTTTACGTAGCTGAATTACTTGAGATAAAGCACATAAACAGAGGACTCTAGAGGGGGGGCAAATATACCTATGCTATGCGTTAACATTTATCAGCAGAGTTAACCATTTGAAGTAAAAACCTTCTAATACCCTGAACCAAAAAGAGAAGACTCAGGGGACTCCTCAAAGTGCTTTCAGGGGTCTCAAACTCCAATGTCAAAGGCTCTATATAATTTTATGTAAAAGGCCAAAAAAAAAAAAAAGCCCCTTTAACATTTCTTAAAATTCTAATTTATTATTTATATTATTATGTTATATTTTAATATTTTCAAAATGGTATGATAGTACCGTACATCGTTAAATTTTTGATAATTTTAGTATATGAATTATAAATTTAGCCTATATCGTATCACAAATTAAATATTTTGGGCATATCAAACACTGATGTAACCTTAAAAATAAAATTTTAAATACTAAAAGTATAATTTTTGCCTTAATATTTTATAAACAGTTTATATTTATGTTTCCACTTTGAGAATGCAATAATTATTATTTTAATAATGTTAGAGTGTAAAATAATACTAAAAATTACGATAAAAACTTAAATTTAATATTAAGGTACAAATCACACCTTTCGCCTATGTAAAAAGTTTAAGTAATGCTTGCCGTTAGAATATATTATTAAATATTTGAATTAAATATTATAATTAAATTACGTAAAATACGAATTATCATATGTATCTAAAAGTATACTTGTTATTAAAAAAAATAACAATTAAAAAATTCAAATTCTATTAATTTTGCGGACAGTTGGAGACATTCAAAGAGTAAAACTAGTTGACAATTTTATAATAGCATCATAATATGTTGGTTGGGAGGTTAATATCAAACTCAAAAATTTGTCTAAAGCAACTTGAATATTATTTTCTTGCCCTTTGCACCAAGCAATTGATGGTTGGATACCACCTTCATAGCCCACAGGTTCTTCTGTGGCAGACATGGAAGTCTTGTGGAGGTTTGACTTTGTGTGTTTATGATCAAATAGATTACGAACTCCTCGAGATTGGTACATTCGAAGTTGACTCTTTCCTTGCCAACCAAATAAATATGCATCAACGATCATGGACGTAGAACTCTCAACCATAAACTACAACTTTCCTTTCCATAATAAGTCTGCTATATCATAAAAATCAGGAGTTCTGTGGCATTCCCAAGAGATTCTCTTCCTATATTAAGCATTAACTAAAGGATTATGACTGGTTTCCATAGTCATGTTTTCCAAAGAGTTAGAACCATCAAACCAATGTACTATGACTATTTTTATCTTAGTGTTCACAGGTATGAAAAAACAGGTAATTTAGGTGGACAGCTTAATTGGATCTGACCTGAATGGGTGGCTAATTTAGGTGGACGTTGGCTATGATTTAAACCACCATTACTCTTTCAAAAGTAATAGCTAACAATTATTGATTTGGATACCTATGCTTGGGATAAAAATAATGTCCAAATCTTGGTAATAAATAAAGATTTGAGTGCATATAATAACTTCAATCACTTACACTAACTAAAAAATTGACTATTTCTAATCATCTCAACCTCGTGCTCTAAATTAATTTTTAAAAAATTGAACTAGAATTAAATCAATAAAACAAAAAATTTAAAAGTTAAACTGATATTAGACTATCATAAGATTAAATGAATTTGAAAAATTTAAAATAAAAAGGTGAGCCTTGGAACAATCGGTAAAGTTGCTCCTTTATGACCCTTTTCAAACTCCTGTAAAGCAAGGAGTTTTGTGTACTGAATACGTTAACTGATTTTTTAAGAATTTAAAATAGATTAAAAGAAAACTATCCTTTTCTATTTAAGAAATTAAAATTGAAGGATAAGACTATTAAATAAAATATAACTAATTTATAAAAATTGATCATTAATTAATAAATTTGTCAATTTTTAATAAAAAAAGTTATTAAAATAAACAAATTAAAATTGGATAAGAAGTGTTTTAACAAATCCTTTAAGGAGTTAATGAATTGAACCTAAATTATAAGATTAATTCTAAGTAATCACTGAAAATATATTACAATACTTCAAGAAATTCTTACGAAAACTCGAATTCAGAGCCTCCTACATTGAACGACACTTGAAGAGTCTCCATGAAGAAGTTAAATCTAAGGTCCTTGAAAAGTTGTTCTTGTACGAAATCACCTACACTGCTAGACATCGTTTACGGAAGCTAATCGTACATGAGAATAGAAAGTACATTTTGATTACGGAAGCAACCACTTATCAGATAATTATGTGAAAGCAAGCATTTAACAACAACAAGACGTCATCGTCAAAGAACCAACTTCACATTTAATATTCCAACTCCGTTTACGAAGTAAAATTGTTATAATTTCCTGGCCAATGTTTTAAAAATTAGAATGATAGGTAAATTGTTAACATAAGAGTTATTACAAATTTTTTAAAAACTTGAAGAAAATTAAAGAATTTAAATATGATTAAAAGAGATTTATATAGGTCATTTAAAAATAATCTTTCTATTAATTAGAGGTAAGACTGTATAAGATTGGATCTCCTCAGACCCGGCGTCTTAGCAGGATTTTTACTAGATGTTGTTATTGTTGTTATTGTAAATATGATTAAAGGAGAGTGATTTTATATTAAAATTTAATTAAAAAGGGAGCTTATTAAATAAAAATCAATTATTTTATTTTAGTTTATTATGATCAATTAGTTTATAAAAATTGCTACAATTAATTAATAGGCTAATCAATTTTTAACAATAAAAGTTATTAAAATAAACCGAACAAAAAATTAAAAACTAAATTAAAAATTGACCGATTTAAAAATTTTACAATTAAACCAAACGAACTAATTTAATTTTTTAATCATTGATCAGAGCAAACAAGATTACGCATTTTTTCTATTCAATGCTTCCAAGTTATTGACTTCATTACATTCAAAGGATGAAAAAATATTTCTATGAAAGAAACAGATTTAAAGTTGTGCGCATAAATTTTCAAAAGTTTGAAAATATTTAGAAAAACACAAATTTAGTTATTCAAAATCATATATGAATTAAATCATAATAACATTATTGTTTTTATAGTATCCATTTCCATATATAACTTATTATTTACAATCAATAATTTCAGTTGCAATCAATCTATTTATTATACAACAATATAATAAATATTTTTCATATAATTACTAATAATTAATTATCGGTAACAACAATACTTTCATTCACGATATTTATGCTTGCAACAATTTCTCAACAACAATACCAAATAATAAAGCCAACAATTTCTAAACAACAATATCAAATGCATTGATAAAGACGAAATTAAAATCAATGTCTTAGATGAAAGAAATTAAGATCAACTGATTTAAATACTTTTTTAACAACAGAGATAATTAGTAACATAATCTATCTTCAAATTGAATGAATTATCTCCCCAGTTAAACTATTGAAGGTAAATCTTATAAACTTAGAAGATGAGGATCACTAGTATTTCAGCTTTCATCAATCTTCCAACACCTTCCCAGGTTCCAATTAACATACAACTAATTCAGCTCACTGCTTTGTTCTGGGAACACACTATCAAGTTTTTCAGGAGCAATTACTAAATTTTTGGAAGAAATAGAAACATACATCTAAAATGCACGTAATATAACCATCTAAATTCTTAAAAAGTAATAAACATGTTCTAGCTAATATTTATTTTAATTTTCTGTCTCTCTCATGACTATTCATATGAAACATTTAAAATGGCATAATTATTATTTCCTTAAAGGTCTATATCATTAGGCAACTTAGGTTGGCAGAGATGAGTTCAATAATTTCACAACAGAAAAAAAATACGGAAAGAAAACGAAAGGTGACGTAGCAAGCAGGGGCATGAGTCAACAAAATGCATTAATTTAGGTGACAAACTGCTGAACTACTGCTCTTTTAAGTCTCAAGCTTTGTAACCATCTCTGCTTAAATTCTCGCATGTGTTAGTAACTACTTAGTGCTTAGGCACATGGGTTGGCACTTACTTGCCAACACGTCCGTCGATCAGTAGTTTCTGTCGGTGACCAACTTCTGCTGCCAACACTAATTTCCAGTGAAATAAAGTAGAATGCATACCCCAGTAACCCAATTTTCCAAGTTCATTTAGGAATAATCACTTTCTTTAAAAGCTATGCACAATATTCGAAAGGATATAAATATAAAACCATCCTAGGAAAAAGAATGATAAGTGAAATGAATGGGTAACTGATGCTAAATATTTAAGTTTTAACATAAGGAAATAATAGATCAGCCATCTGTTTTGGCTGTTGACCTGTTGTCCACAAAAATGTCATTCGCTTAATATTTTAAAGGAGTTCCATACGTATAGTCACTGAAGTTGCATCCATGGATTATAGGGCCTGTCATATCGACAATTGATGCTTTTCAATTGTCTTTTCTTATTGGTTATTCCTTGCTAGCCACAAGAATTATTTAATTGGATGAAAGTTTTGTCCATAGTGCCTGTGACAGTGAGCAATACTTTACCCGTCCGTACTACAACCAGTCACCCATGCCTAGACCAAATCTGAGTGTTCCACTCCACCAAGAAGGACAAATGAGTATTTAACACGATGCAAACTCCTTTGATTAAAATTTAGAGAAGCTCCTTACGTATATTCCGTTGAAACTTCCAGACCCCATTTCTGGCAACAAGTAAAGCACTGCAGAATAGGCAGGGATATTTAAACCAGATTTATGAATCCCAGAGTTCAGAGAACAAAACAGATGTTGCGCATGTGGCAACATTTTGACTCGAACCTGAAGCTTAGGAGGAGTTAGAGCATAATTATGTTCATGACTGAAGTTGCCTGAAACAATACAACCCACTAAATTCCTAAATCTGCTTAAAAAATAAGGGATATGGGATGATTAGATACTGCACTATCTACAGATTGGATGGCTATTGGACATCCTGAGACGTATGTTGATCACTTGGTAAATTAGTATTTCCACAACATACAGTTGGCTAATCCCATCACACTATTGTTATCCATCAGTTTCGTAGAGATGATGCCATCATGACAGATCATTAATGAGGCATGTTTGAAGCATTCAAATGCATGGTGGTGAATGGGTGATTGAACCTTGATTCGCCAATCACATGTTATCTGCGGTACAAGTAGTTGGCCAGAGGAAACTTCAGGCTCCTAGCTACCTGCAATCCATTTATTAACAACTAAGGTATGTCATATCTTTCGGGGAAGAAAAAGGAACTAAGGTATGTCATTTAATATCTTCACAATTTTCCACCTGACAAGGCTTTGATATGGAGGACTTGAAAGGTTACCTTTAGAGCCATATCCTCGGATATTGTGGACCGATATCGAGTTGTACTCTCTAAAGGGCAACTTCCTCCTTTAATGATGAAGTTAGCATTACAAAGACTAGACAGTTGCAACAGAACATCAGACATAAGCCCCCCACCCCTTCCAACTTTAAGCAAATCATTCGCATGTTCCTCTTCATCAAGATAACCATCCAGAACCGATGTTATACATTGAAAAATAGCTAATAACCGCTCTAGTGGGAACGTACCAGGTCCTTTTAGTAATGATTCCTGTTCTGCAACTTCCTTCTGTTCCATTGATTTTTCTGAGGCCCTAAGGAAGAGCCACTAATTGCATGAACTTTGTAACAAAGATACTAGAAAAAGCACAGGCCTAGTCATCTGAACTTTGAAGAAATTTGCATATAAACTTCAACAAGCAAAAAGCTACAGGGAATTAAATAAAAATCACATGTCAACTACTAGTTTATAATGTAAAAGCACTTACTTCCTCTTTCTCTTTCTGCTTTCAGAACCCCCAGTTGAGTCAAACAGCGATGCATCAAGTGTGGCTGGGTTTCTTGATGCAAGGAATGCTGAAATAAGAAGATACTTTGCAGATGTAGACATGTGAAAATCCATTTCAGCAAATTCCCGATCACCCTCTAATTTTCTTGTGCTGCCTTTCTGCATTGTTTCTCTGCTGGGTTCAACTTCAAGGAAAGGTTCAGATAGAATCCAGAATATCTCATTCAAAGAAGTGGCAATATGCGGCTGAAAAAGACTAAACAACTTTCTTTTCATCTCTTCATTAGGGACAGATGTCAAATCACTTAAGGGCTCACAATACTTCTGAAATAAGGATGAAAATGCAGTTGATAGTTCATCCACTCGTCTTGTGATTCTACAAAAAGGTCTCAGTACAATACTGTCGAGAAGCAGAGCAAAGCAATCACTGACCAGAGAACATAAAGCAAACAGTGGCAGATAAGTATATATAAAAAGGATATTCTGGTCTTACTCAAGGAAGGAAGAATATAGCTTTCTATTTGATTGGCTTCTCAAGAAGATTTGCCGAAGATCTTCTTCAGTGTACTCAGGAAAATATACAGGAATAGGCTCTAGATACCCAATATTTGAATAGTATGTATCCGGCGAAGTATTGCTAATAAATAGGAAGCCCACTACTGGCATCTTCAGAATATTAGAGAGGTTAAATAAAAAAGGCAATATACATGAACTCTTATCCCACTCACGAACAAGCTCCAAATTATCAAATATCAGATACAGCATACTTCCGTTTGGCCCTCCATCCAACTTTCTTCCACCTACTTCCCCCAAATTCCCCTTGAGAGAGTTGGTGACATTGGCCAAGGCTTCACGAAGAAAGTTGATAAAGTCAGAGGGCTTTTCACAGCGTTTCACACTTGAATAACCATTTGTTGCATTCTTTTTATGAAGTAACAACTGATTCAAAATGAACTCAAACAAAATCCGTGGACTGTAACAGGTTCGGCAGCCTGCATAAACGAAAGGACGATTAAGATGCCTAAAGATTTGGAGAACAACACTGGTTTTTCCAGTAGAAGCACCTCCATAAATGAATAGCGGAAGCATGGGACAATCCTGAGGACCTAAACTGCGCATGATCTCCTTAATCTGAATTTGTCTACCAGGAAAACTAGACAGCAGATCATTGAAACTAAGTTTGTCTCCTCCAAACACAAGGTCATTGATAGTTGGAGAATAAGTTACAGCGTTCTTCTTTATTTCAGTCTCGTTGCTTTTAACAGGAGCTGAAGAAGAAGACCTCGTGGTTCTTCTTCTAATCAGTGGGCTATCTTCTTCTTTACTCATTTAATCAAATTTGTACAAAATCCATGTGTCTCCTACTGGTGAAAAACAATACGAAACGAGCTTAGCAACAAACGTAAAACATAGACCAAATCTCTATGCTACATACAGTAGATCAAAACGGGAAGGCAATCACTCAAGCTTGTGAACTGAACTAAGAATATAAGGTAAAAACAGCAAAATTACAAGGACAGAAGCAAAGATATGACCCTATCATATGGAAACAGCAACATTGAGAAGACAACCGAGAATCTAAAACGGAATAGACTTATTGATCTTTTTTACCGATTCTGCATTTTCTCAGCAGCCAAACAGTAGAAAAGGATTGAAGATTTTGAGATTTTACCTGATGAAATACCAACTAGAACAAAATTGACGGAGAGTGGAGAGGAACGGACTCTTGAGAATCAAAACCCTAAATTTGGTTCTTGGTGTGAAATGTAAATTTTCTGTAAACAAATTTTAAAAAAAATGTTTTAGGAGAGGGAGGAGAGGGAGATTGCGATGATTTCCCGCCCAAGGAGTTATTATCTGATGAGGTAACGTGCAGCAAACAGTAACCTACATCCGCACTGCCCAATTAAATGGACTTGTCCCGGACCGGACCGGACCGCAGTCGTTGACCTTGCATTTTGCGTACGAGTTTATGGTAGGCCATTCGAATATAATTAATTTTGGCTTTTAAAAAAAATTCTTTTACTAATATTTCAAATTAAGTAGTTTTTATGCCAATAAGAATTAATGGAGGGTGCTTTGGGTTTAGAAGAATAATTATCTTGAAATTAGAAAAATATATGAATTTATCCTTTAAATTTTTATAAAATTTAAAATATTGCCTTAACTTTTAGATATTAATAAATTTAACTCTTAAAAAAAATTAATAATAAAATTTTAAAAGGTTCCTCGTACATTATAAATAAATTATTAAACTACTAAATTTTGTTTCATTGAAACAAAACTTATTTAAAATTTACTCAAATCAAACTTAATTTGTGGTAATATTAATATTTTATAATTATTAGAATAATTAACTTATTTAAATTTTTATAAAAGAATTTAAAATAACTTTGATGTTTAATTAATGTTTTAAAAACGAAGTTAAACCGATAAGACAAAAGATTTAATGTTTAAAAGGTTCAATCACTATTGTTGTCACTAAAGATTAAATAAAATTAAAGAATTTATACTATGACTGAAAGAGTTTTGTCCTTACTTATCAAAAAATTTGAAGTTTAATTTAAAAATTATTAAATAAAAATTAATTAATTAAATTTAATTTTTAAGAATTTATTAATTTACAAAAATTGACCAATTAATTAAATTAATCAGTTTTTAACAATAAGAGTTATTAAAATAAATCAAAACGAAAAGTTAAAAATTAAACAAAAAAATTAAAACAATTCAAAATTTTTACGATTTAACTGACTAAATCGATTTTTTTTTTTTAATCATTGTGTTAAATTGCAATAAACTATGCCTACCAAAAGAACCCAAAAATCATATTTTTAAAATTTCAAACCGAATTCAAGTTACATTCAAGTTGAATTTAAGTCAAATTTCTAAGTCGAATTCAAACCAATTCAAATTTGTCTAGACTAAATAAAAATCCAATCAACTCGAACTTGATCTAACTTTGACCTTTCTTGTCATATGAGAGTAAAGATTTGGTAAGGCTAACAGGAACGAAAATAACATCAAATGTAGTTAGAGTAGGCTGCTTCCTTATTCTTTTATTGTACGTTTTACATTAAAACCAGTAATAAATGAAAGGCCAGTTATATTCATAACTCTAGCTGTATCTACACGTTGGGTTCATACCTTGCCAATAAACCAACACAATCACAGACACATAAAAGCAATATAAAATTTTCAACATGCACGCTACGCTATGAATATTTGTTACAAAAGAAGCAAATCAACACACAGCAAAATGCCATAACTTTTTCGTCATCATCTTAGATGTCACTCGAGGAACTTCCCCTGATCAATGAACCACGTCGATGGCCACCTACAATTACTTCCTTGAGTCGATGAACAGGCCACATTACCCTGCTACTAATCTGCAACAAAACAGAATTATATCAATACAAGTAGATTCAGAACGATCTGTAAAATATAATCCAGCAGTACAGCAAATAGGATAAAGGAACCTCAATCGGGAAGGGAAATAGAATATGAAACCAAAAGCTCTTTAGTATCAGGAGGAGCTGAGTCTCTGACCGCATGCCTATTAAATAATGAGCTGAGGATCCATAGGCAGTCTATGAAGAAATTCTACAGAATTCATTCTCACCACATATAAGGTTGCAATTCTAGATTCAGAGAAACCCTTGACATTCTAACGACCATCTATGAATTACAAAACTAGAGTAAACCGGAGAAGAATGGACAGTAGTATCTGCTAATTACAGTAAAAAGACATCCAAATCTGATAAACACCAACTTTTCTGGATAGAGTAATAGCAAATATCAAGCACTTCATTCTAAGTTTCTCTAAATTCTCTATTTCTCAATAAGCTTTTCTCCACAAAATATTTCCAGATATCTACACTCTAAGTAGCTCAAATGAATTATGTGTAAGGAATCTCAAGTATGCGTCCTTCCCGTTATAATTAATATAAATCAAATGTACTAATCAGAAGAATATTCTGCAAGAAAAAAAAAGCATTTAGGAAACAACTATGATGAATATGTACCTGGCTGTTGATATTGGCCTGCCACTTTAGCCGCAAAACCTGCCACCTTTCTTGCTGCCATTGTTGGCCAATAATTACAAGGCCCATCACTGCTGCTGCAACAAAAATGGACCAAAATGCATCAGCATCTTTTGCATGAGAATACAATGAAGCCGCCTTTCGCTTCCACCAAGCATCGTTTGATATACTGGATCCATCATATCTACCATCTTCAGTAGATTTGGCAATACAAGAACTATCCATGGGAAAATCTTGGCTCGGCTCAGAAGGTTCAATAACTTCTGGAATACCCAAGTTCTCACCAAATGTTGTTGATCCACCTAGACCTGCCTCATCATGAAAAGAATCAAATGCCGATGTACTATACACGCTCTGTTCCTTGCCAGTCAGAATTGAGTGTTGCAGATTTGCACTTTCTTCGAACTCTTTACCAGATTTGGACACCCTGTTTCCCTTCTCATCAAAAAGTGGTATCCCTGTAAACTCCTCAGACACATTCAAACCCTTCAATGGCCAATTCTCTTCCTCCTTCCCACAAGATCTCCCCCCCGTTTGCACACTGACTTCGGATGATAGATTTTTCCCTGCAGATTCCTCAAAAATCTCACTCCTATCAGGCTCCAATGGCAAATTCTCATGCTGGTTGGGAGGAAATACAAAGCCTGCTTCATCCTCTCTGTTTGTATTGTCCTTACCATCATCTTTCAATACAATTTCTTTTGGACCAGGAGCAGCAGCATACGTAGATGCAGTGAGTTGTACAACTTCCCACTCATTCACAATAGGAATAGTCTCCTCTCCTTCATCTTTATCTGCCATCCTACAGGTAATAAAACAGTAAGATTTTTCATATTAATTCCCTCCTAAAGCAACAACAATAACAAACTACTGAATTATGCTTAACACCATTGAACTTTGCAACTTCTACAATAATAACATCATCACAAAAGCAAAAAAATCAATCACCTAACCTATTATCACTTGAATCAAGAACAGCCTATTTTCATCTAATTTACTAAATTCTAAACTGAAAACCCAAAAGTAAATAGCTTCAATCTAAAACCAGTGTCTAAAAAAGCCATAAATATTTCATTTCCAAACCATCAGCATCGAATTACACTCATAATTCTCTTATCCAAATTCCGCAAAACATTTCACGAACAATCAATCATTCAGTTACGTTCTCTTATCCAAGTGTATCCAATAAATATTTTCTAGTAAACAAGGAAATCAATCATTGAAAATGATTTAACATTACCATCCATCAACAAGATCAGAAACAAAAGGGCATAGATCTTTAGAGAAAATTTCACGAAAACATAAACCTACCTACACAAGCGTAACCGAACAAGATCTTCGTTGAGAACGGTGACGTTTCCAGGAGCTTTGCGAACTGTCTCGAAATACAGAGAGATGGAATTTATACCAGGATTTCTTGGGCGAGGTAACGGAGTGACCTGCAGGACCGGTAGTTTCGTTGTCAAAACATGGGGTTCCACCGGTTACGGTGGGTAAACGCGTCGTTTTGTTCGATGATATCTTTCTCCGTACTAGTGGCTCCTGGGCTCCTAAACCGGTAAAATTCGGAGGATGTTGAGCCGCGAGCGTTGGCGTGTGAGTTGGATTCATAATGCGTCCACGTTGTAATCGAAATTGATGACTTTTAATTCTTTTCAGAAATAGTTGGCTAGTGTTTGATAAGTATGAAATTGATGACTTTTAATTCTTTTCAGAAATAGCAGAAATAGTTGGCTGGTTGATAAGTAAAAATTATAGTGTATTTTATATCTTATTTTATATTATTTACATAACATATTGGGTTAAATTATTATATTTTTATTAATTATTCAAACTATTTAATTTTATATTTTTTATTTAAAACAGATTTAAATTATATTAAATATTTTCTGTAAAGTTTGATGAATTTCAAAAAACGAAATTAGAAGAAAATCTGACCAAAAAAAATCCAAAATAAAGTCCAAAAGAAAAATCACAAGTAAACAACCCAATAGAAAAAAACCGCCAGTAGAAAAACTCCATCGGCAGAAGAATAAAACGCATAGAGGAAAGCCAAAACGCACAAAAGAGGAAAACAAAACGGAAAGTAGCAGCCAAGAAGAAAACAAAACGACACAGTAGAGGGATAATGCAAAGCGCAGCGTAACAGCAACCAAAGAAAATTTCCCTAAAGGCATAGCAAGAAGCAAAAACAAAAACGCAACCGCCAAACACAGAGCAAAACGATAAAACGCAGAAGAAAAGAGGAAACAAAATAGAGGAGCAGCACTGAAACGACGCAGCACGTCAGCGGAAATAAGCAACGGAGAAAAACCAAAATGCAGCAGCCAGGGGTGCAAAGTGCAACTGGATAAAACAGCAAAATGCAAACGTAGAGTCCAGGTAAGCAAAACGCAACGCACAGCGGAGGAGAGCAGACAAAACGCAACGCAGCAGAGGAAGAGAGAAACACGCGAGCAGCTGAAATCGCCCTCCTGACGTCTCTATCACAACAGCCAACAGAACCCGATGATATCTGCATCAAATCTCTTCAAAATGGAAGAGATAAGAGGTAAATCACCAAAAATCCAGTAACGTGTGGCAGCTGGGGTGTACTTTAGAGGCTATAAAAACGGCAGAGCAGTGGAGAAGAAGGACGAGCAAGCATTCACGCGAGTTGAGAGCTCCTAGAGGTTCTGTCATCCTTCTAAGGCAGGTTGAAGCAAGGGGTGTTTAGGGGTGATAGGATACCACTACCCACCTATTTTGAGCTGGTTCAAGATTCGTGGAGGGATTCTTGACCTTGAAAAAGCTGATCCGGGGTTTGAAAGTGGAGTACTTCAATGAGTTTTACTAATCCTTTATTCTCCATGTTTCTGATTTTCCAAGCTTTAGTTATAATTAATTGTTAAATTTTGAGTTTAGAAATGTTGTTTTTAATATTTCGGATATCATTTTTCTCGATTAATTCAAATTATTATGAGATGATTTAATATTATCACTTGCTGGAATTCCTGATTTTAATGATTCATGTTCTTACTTATTGGAGACGATCTTTATTATTTAAATGTGATAAGTTGAATTAGTGATTTATGTAAGGGGCAGTTAATTTAAATGGAATAATGATAATAGGAGTGAGAATGAATATAGTAATGAAAGAGAATTGAATATAATCATTATAATTATGATGGTTGATTAAGACAAAGTAATTATCATTATTATTAATAATGGTTGATTTGTTGAAAACTTTAATAAATATATTCTAATTTTAATTAATTATATTTAATATTAATATATTAAAATTAGTAATATTGTTTTACTGAAAAGTAAAAATAAAATTTTGTTAAATTTTTGTTTTACATCAAATTTTAATATATTCTAATTAATTATATTTAATTTTAATATATTATAATTAAGGATAATTAATTAATTATATTGTTTTGCTCAAAAAGGAAAAAATAAAAATTAGTTAAATTTTATATCAAATTTTTATATATTC
>JAOQMM010000004.1:1980617-1996149 GCA_027563515.1 Erythroxylum platyclados
TTAATTAATTATATTGTTTTGCTCAAAAAGGAAAAAATAAAAATTAGTTAAATTTTATATCAAATTTTTATATATTCTAATTAATTAAATTTAAGTTTAATATATTCTAATTAATTATATATAATTTTAATATATTCTAGTTAATGATATTTAATTAATTATATTGTTTTGCTAAAAAAAGAAAAAGAAAAATTATTAATTTTTTGGTATCAAAATTTAATATTTTTAATTTTAATGTATTCTAATTGACTATATTTAGTAAGTTCTAATTAATTATATTTAGAATATATTTAATTTTAATTAATTATATTTAATATATCCTAATTTATTATATTTAATTTTAATGTATTCTAATTGATTATATTTAGTATATTTAATTTTAATTAATTATATTTAATATATTCTAATTAATTATATTATTTTACTAAAAAAAGGAATAAATGACTTTCATTTCTCACATATTTGAGGATATGGAGTAATCCCTAAAACTCAAATATCAAAATACTATTAATTCAATGATAATATATAACCAACTGACATGTTTTATTCTCATACCTATTAATATCTTTCAAATCCATGAACCAAGTACTCCTTTAAAGTTGTACAGGTTGGACTTTTGATGTTGCTTGACAAAATTTGGTTGTTCATGGTGTTTCTTTGTACTTAATGTGTTTTTTGATGTTAGAATTGAGGTGATTTAATTTCTAAGAGTGAAAAAGATTGGTTTTTTACATTCTAACTTGTTAAATGTCTCCGATTATCTTTGATATGTTAAAATTGCATGACTAAACTAAATTCTGAAACATACTTGTTCAATTGTAAATATTATGTTAAATTTATGTTTTATTTCTTTGATTCTTATATTTGAACCATTGCTATCCTTAAAGGCGCTTCACTTTGTAAAGGTCGAAGGAAGGGTCATCAATTATATACAGCCTTCTATTTGTATATTTACAAAAGGTTGTTTCTATAATTCAAATTCGCAACTTTCAGATCACAAATGAATAACCTTACTAGTTACTCAAAAGCTTGCCCTATTTAAATTATAATAACCCAAAATGATTGTTTGTATAAATTATTGATTTTAAAATAAAAATTATTAATAAATTTATTTAAATAACAATAAATTAAGTCAAACTGAATTTGATGTTAAATTTAATAATATTTTAAAATTAAAAAATTTTATTAAATTTAAACTGAATAAATTTGAAGATTTTTTATTTTCTCTAAAAAAAGAAATTCTAAAAAAGGGCTTTCAAACTGTATCTTTTTCAAAATTTGGCAATATACTTATCCTCTAAATTGGGCAAAACTTTTGATGAGGTCGATATTTTTTATTTTTTATTCTCTTTATTCTTTATTCTCTTTGTTATTGTAAAGTTTCGTCTCCAAGGCCTTCAGTAAACTTAAAAAGAGGTGCAAGAAAGGACTCAGACCAGGGGCAAATGCTCACATGGACCCCACGTAACGACGTAGTTACATAAAACGACAGAACCCTACATTCATTGATTTCACATCACCAACCCCGTTGGGTAAATACATTAAAGAATAGATCAAATCCCAAAAACAAATCCTAGGGTTTGACTTTAATTTGGGGTATTTCCATAATCAAAAAAGTCGCGTGAAACTCACAGAGACTCTGGGAGTCTCTCTGTCTCTGTCTGTTTCACTCTCGCTTTCACTCTGCGTGGATCAACCTGCTTTGGCCGTAAAAATCGTATCTTTTTTAATTTCTGAGTTATTTTTTTTGGGAAATTGTGGGAGGATGAGATAATGGAAAAAACAAAATCAAAAGCCTAGAGAGAGAAGATGGGTATATATATATAGAGAGAGAGAGAGAGAGAGTGTGTGTGTAAAGCTGTGAGCTTGGTTGGTTTGGACGTTGGGGATCGGAGGGTAAACTAGGGGTTTTGTCGATATTTTGGAGGCACTTTTGGCTTTTTCACCTGTATCTTCTCCATTTCAAGGCTTTGATCTTTTTTTTTTTTTTTACCCTTTTCTTGGATTTTGGGTTTTGTTCCCCTTTTTTTTGTTGTGTTAACTTTGCATGCAATCTGGTGGTGGTGGGCCCAGCCGGGTAGGGCCGGCCGGCCGGGCAGCGTCGACGTCGGCAGCTGCGTCGCCGTCATCGTCGTCCTCCGCCGTCTCGACACCGCAGTTAGGGTTTGATTCAGTACAGCAGCAGCAGCAGCAGCAGCAGCAACAACAACAGCAATTAGGGGCTAGGCAGGTAAAATTTGGCTGGTTTGGCATTAGGAGGTTTTACAGATTTATGGCATTTTTGTAATCAAGGAGAAGTCTAATGTGTGATTAGTGAATTCGGCAATTAATGCGAGTGATTTCTTGGGTTATTTTGTATAAAGTATTGTATGATCTTGAAATTGCTTTTGGTGTTCTGGGTGGTGCAAACTAGGCATAGATGGAATATGGGAATTTGGTAAGAGATGTGTTAGTTGTAATTGGGCATCAACCTACTTGGCTTAACTTTACTGATGAGAGAAAGCTTTAATTGTGTGGCAACCATGTGGGGTCTGCTTGGAAATTTCCCATTCCTCAACTGCGGCTGAATTTTCATGTTTTATTTTCTTTTAATTATATTGGAGTGAATCTTGTGTTATCCATATTTGTCAAAATTGACTGTTTTTGTTTGTTTCCTATGTGCTTGTATTTTTCTGGCTTCCGTTAGCTAACTTATTTTCTTGACTCCTTTTTGTCTTTCTCACTCCCGCTCTTTCTCTCTGGGCAGCAATTTGGGGCTTTAGATGAATTCTATACCCTTTGTAAAACGGAGCTTACACAAATCGGATACCTTCACTTTGATTCTTTTCTTTCATGAAGATTCTGAGTCATGAACATAATTTTAGTGCTTAGCTGGTTGGTTTAATATCTTCTCTGAATTATCTTTGTAGCTGATGAGTTACATCATGGTACCTGCTAAGTTGTAGAGTTGTTTAAGGGCTTTTTGGCATTGAAACTGACAGTCAAAAATAATTCTTTGCTTTTAAATGATTGAACAGTTTCTCCGTTTTACAACAATAATCTTTTCATGCAGGCATTACAACAGCAACTACTACTGAGAAAACCAGAAGGAAATGAAGCTCTTCTAGCTTATCAAGCTGGTGTTTTTCAAGGGTTTATGGGAGGAAACAATTTTGCCTCATCCCCAGGTTCAATGCAAATTCCTCAACAGTCAAGAAAATTTTTTGATTTATCTCAACAACATGGTGCCTCCCAGGAAGGGCAGAGTAGAAGTCAGGGTATGGAACAACAAATGCCTAGTCCAGTTCAGCAGGCTTATCTCCAATTTGCTTTCCAGGCTGCCCAACAGAAGTCTGCTTTCACCATGCAATCGCAGCAGCAAGCTAAGATGGGATTGGTAGGCCCATCAGCTGGCAAGGATCAGGATATACGAATGGGAAATCTGAAGATGCAGGAACTTGTGTCCATGCAGGCCAATACTCATTGTCAGACATCATCATCCAAAACTTCCTCTGAACATATTTCTCGTGCAGAAAAGCATATGGAGCATGTACAGCCACTAACCTCTGAACACAGGCACGAGCAAATTCCAGCAGCCCAGCAAACAGGTGTTGGACAGTTAATGCCTGCAAATATTGCAAGACCTATGCAGCCACCACAGGGTCAGCAAAGCGTGCAAAACATGACCAATAACCAGCTTGCAGCAGCCGCACAGTTGCATGCCATGCAAGCATGGGCATTCGAGCGCAATATTGATCTTTCGCATCCTGCAAATGCCAATGTGATGGCGCAGCTCATTCCACTCATGCAGTCTAGGATAGCTGCCCAGCTGAAGCCAAATGATATTAATACAGGAGCACAATCATCACCTGTCCCTGCTTCAAATCAGCAAGCTGCTTCTACACCTGTTGCAAATGAGAATTCTCCACATGCTAATTTATCTAGTGATGTATCTGGACAATCTAGTTCTGTGAAAGGTAGGCAGATTGCACCACCTGGGCCTTTTGGGTCAGCATCAAATGCGGGGATAGTGAATAACTCCAACATCCTTGCAATGCAGCCGCATGGTTTTCACAATAGAGACTCTCAAGCACCTACTAGGCAGGCAGTTATGCATGGGAATGGAATGCCTCCTATGCACCCTCCTCAGTCATCTTCAAACGTGACCCAAGGTGTAGATCAGACTTTGTCTGCCAATAATGCCAGTAGCAGCAATGATACTTTGTCAATGCAACATTTTAAACCGGCAAGTTGGTCTTCTGCACAGTGTACTGTTCCTAATGATGGAGGTTCAGGCAATCAATTCCCATCAATGGGTGCACCAGTTGCACAGATGTTAAAACAACATGCTGGTTTCACCAAACAACAGTTGCATGTTCTTAAAGCGCAAATACTGGCATTTAGGCGACTAAAGGTCTGTTGATTTGTTGCTCTCTTGCACTTAAGTTTTCGCAATACTTTTTCCTAGTGTTTTTCCAGTCACTAAAGAAGGGGCTGATGAAATGTAGTTGATTTTTGACAGAAAGGAGAATGTACCCTTCCTCAAGAACTTCTTCAGTCTATTGCTCCCCCACCTCTTGAATTGCAACTGCAGCAACATTTTGTTTCTGCAGGAGGAAGTAATCAAGACAGATCCAACAGGAAGGTTGCAGAAAACCAAACGAGGCATTTGGAGTCCAGTGAGGAGGCACAGGCCATGCCTTCTATAAATGAACAGGATTCTTCGAAAGAAGAAGCTTTTGTAGGAGATGAGAAACCAAATATCTCAAAAATTCAAATGTTATGTGCCCCCGCCACAACAAAGGAAGCTACATCCCAGGCTGCTACTGGTAAAGAAGAACAACAAGGCGTTACATTTTCTGTTAATTCAGAACAGGATGTTGAGCGTGGTCTTCAAAAAATTCCTGTAAGAAATGATCTTGCAACTGATAGGGGGAAAGCAGTTGCATCACAGTTTCCTATTTCTGATGCATCACAAGCTAAGAAACCTGCACAAGCTGGCGTTACACCTCAGCAGAAAGATGGCTCTGGCAGGAAATATCATGGTCCTCTGTTTGATTTTCCTTTTTTTACCAGGAAACATGACTCTGTTGGATCAGCAGGCATAGTTAACACCAACAATAATCTAACATTGGCATATGATGTCAAAGATCTTCTGTATGAGGAAGGCCTGGAAGTGCTTAGTAAGAAGCGTTCCGAAAATCTGCAGAAAATAAATGATTTGTTGGCTGTAAATTTGGAGAGGAAAAGGATTCGTCCAGATCTAGTGTTGCGGTTACAAATTGAAGAAAAGAAGCTCAGACTTTTAGATTTACAAGCTCGCTTGAGAGATGAAGTGGATCAACAGCAAAAAGAAATAATGGCTATGCCTGACAGACCTTATCGGAAGTTTGTTAGGCTGTGTGAGCGGCAACGTATGGAGCTGGCTAGACAGGTGCAGGCATCTCAAAAAGCTTTGAGAGATAAGCAGCTGAAATCGATCTTCCAGTGGCGTAAGAAGCTTCTGGAGGCTCACTGGGCTATCCGTGATGCACGTACGGCACGCAACAGAGGAGTTGCCAAATACCATGAGAGAATGTTGAGGGAATTCTCAAAAAGGAAAGATGATGATCGAAATAAACGAATGGAGGCTTTGAAGAACAATGATGTTGAAAGGTACCGAGAAATGTTACTGGAGCAGCAGACTAGCATCGCAGGTGATGCTGCTGAGAGGTATGCTGTCCTGTCATCGTTCTTGACTCAAACAGAAGAATATCTCCATAAGCTGGGAAGTAAGATAACAGCTGCAAAGAATCAGCAAGAAGTGGAGGAGGCAGCAAATGCTGCTGCAGCAGCTGCACGACTTCAGGCATGCTTTGAAATTTCCATTTCTGTCTTGCTTGCTATCATACACACACATTTTCACATGTATTGTGAACTGCTTATCTTTTTTTTTTAATGTTTAGTTACTTCTTTCTTAGTGAAAGAACTAAGAGATCCCACTGGTAATTTAAAAGGTTTACCTTTTTTCTCTCAAGACCTTGTGTGTTTGGCGTGTATTGAAGTTTCTAATCAGTTTTATTTTTTATTGGCCAAAGGGCCTATCAGAAGAAGAAGTGAGGGTTGCAGCAGCTTGTGCTGGGGACGAAGTAATGATAAGAAACCGGTTTATAGAAATGAATGCACCCAAGGATAGTTCCTCCGTCAACAA
This sequence comes from Erythroxylum platyclados, assembly GCA_027563515.1. NCBI lineage: Eukaryota > Viridiplantae > Streptophyta > Magnoliopsida > Malpighiales > Erythroxylaceae > Erythroxylum > Erythroxylum platyclados. The sequence goes on from JAOQMM010000004.1 coordinate 1,986,787, forward strand.
GTAAGTTATCTGTTTGGTAACATGTTTCATTTTTCAATTCTTTTCCTTGCATTTGGAAACGGATGCAACAATTATGTTTGACTAGGAAGGATGTTGATCTGGAAATCTCTGCAGTATATTATGTGATGCATGAATATGTATTATGGACAACGAATATTCAATTGTCTGTTGAGGATCCGCATGCTTTTACCAGTAAAAGGTGATACGTGATTGTATTAGTATTCACATTTCCTTTTTATTTTTATTCCATGTGTCTCCACAGATATTACAGCCTTGCTCACGCTGTGAATGAAAGGGTCATAAGGCAGCCATCAATGTTACGGGCGGGAACTTTGCGAGACTATCAGCTTGTAGGTTGCTAATGTTTAGGATATTTGAATTCTTTATTTGTTTTGTTTTTCAGTACTATTTCATCGCACCTTGGTTTTGAGCTACTTCTGTGTCTTTGTTCGTCTCCTTCAGGTTGGATTGCAGTGGATGCTTTCTTTATATAATAATAAGTTGAATGGAATCCTGGCTGATGAAATGGGTCTTGGGAAGACTGTACAGGTGATTGCCTGTTGGCTTGAGTTTTAAGAACCGCTCTTTTTACCACGTAAATGAACAAAACTAAAGAATTGTTCCCATAAAACAGTTATAATAATGTTGTTGGTTATCACTAGATATATGAATCCTGAATTGCTTTGTCCATCTAGAAGTGTATATGAGTAGCGAGAAAGGTTTAAATCTTTCTACCAATTCTCTTGATGTGTTTGCTTTATTTGTCAAGCAGGTGATGGCGTTGATTGCTTATCTGATGGAATTTAAAGGAAATTATGGACCACATCTTATAATTGTTCCTAATGCTGTTTTAGTGAATTGGAAGGTTAGTCAATTATGGTTGCAAATTGCTCACATTTTGGTGTTGATGTATCTAATGAGTTGATGCTGCAGAGTGAGTTCCTCAATTGGCTTCCATCTGTGTCTTGCATCTTCTATGTGGGTGGAAAGGATCAGCGATCAAAATTATTTTCTCAAGTAAGATGAAATCTTTAGTTATTTGATCGCCGAGTTTTCTAAGACTTGCTAACCTTTATGAATTTTCTGTAGGAGGTTTTAGCAATGAAATTCAATGTACTAGTGACAACTTACGAGTTTATCATGTATGATCGCTCAAAACTTTCAAGGGTGGATTGGAAGTACATCATAATTGATGAAGCACAGAGAATGAAGGACAGGGAATCAGTTTTAGCTCGTGATCTTGACAGGTATCGTTGCCAGAGGCGCTTGCTTCTTACAGGAACACCATTGCAGGTATGTTTTAATACATGCTTGCAAGTGTGTTAGACTAAATTGAGTATGAATTTTAGAAGGATCTTTCCTGAATTCTATAACTTATGCATTCTATGCATATTGCCTCTGTATACCATCTTGATTGCATCTGGAAAAGGCTATCAGTGGGTTGGTTTTATTCAATTGGAGTTTAGGGTGATCAAATAAGTGTAGTAAATTTTACTTGGATTAATGCCATACCCTTTGATAGTACCAGTAGGAATGTGGCATATGTTGCTTTCATTCACTTTTAGATTATAAAAATTGGGTAGTAACCTTATTAGATATGAGAAGGATGTGCTTTTTGCATGCCTGTTGATGATTTAGCTTTTAGATTCTTTCTCATATCTGTATCCATGGCCCAAATTCAATTGACTTGAGTGGCAAAGTTAATTTCAGGATTTTTTATGTGCATTTGGCATGCCTGATTATTAGTTATTTCGGAAGCAGAAACTAAACAAGATTACCATATTGTTGCTCTGCACATTGCTTGATTGTGGTGTTTAATGAGTAAATTCCATATATAATTATGTGTTGCTGATGCTGATGTGTACAGTATATGTATTGGAGTTACTGCATTTTATAGATCAGAAATATATGTTTTAAATCAGTTTCTATTAAATAACTCTGCATTGGTGAAAAGTGAGGCATAATTTGACCCTGTGAACTGGATTTTAGAGTGTGCTATGAGTAACATGGGTGATTTCTTCTCTTTTTGTCTTCCCGCAGAACGATTTGAAGGAACTTTGGTCACTTTTGAATCTACTTCTTCCTGAAGTTTTTGACAATAGGAAAGCATTCCATGATTGGTTCTCAAAACCCTTTCAAAAGGAAGGTCCTACACATGATGGAGATGATGACTGGCTTGAGACTGAAAAGAAGGTCATCATCATTCACCGACTCCATCAGATTTTGGAACCCTTTATGCTCAGACGTCGTGTAGAAGATGTAGAAGGTTCACTTCCTCCCAAGGTATGTTAATGTGGACTGCAGTTCCTAGCTCTATGTCTGCCATGATTTGGAGTATAGTTAATTACACTGTCAGTGCTGGATTGCAGGTTTCAATAGTTTTGAGATGTAGAATGTCTGCCATTCAGAGTGCCGTTTATGATTGGATCAAATCTACTGGCACTCTTCGAGTTGATCCCGAAGATGAGAAGAGAAGGGTTCAAAAAAATCCTATGTACCAGCCGAAGGTGTATAGAACTTTAAATAACAGATGTATGGAGCTTCGGAAAGCTTGCAATCATCCTTTGCTTAATTACCCCTATTTTAGTGACTTCTCCAAGGATTTCCTTGTTAGATCTTGTGGGAAATTATGGATTTTGGATAGGATCCTCATAAAACTTCAAAGAACCGGGCATCGGGTACTTCTCTTCAGTACCATGACAAAACTCCTTGATATTTTGGAGGAATACTTGCAATGGCGGCACCTTTTATACAGAAGGATAGATGGAACAACTAGCCTGGAAGATCGAGAATCGGCTATAGTTGACTTTAATAGTCCTGATTCTGACTGTTTCATCTTTTTGCTCAGCATTCGTGCTGCTGGAAGGGGTCTTAATCTTCAATCTGCTGACACAGTCATCATATATGATCCTGATCCAAATCCGAAGAATGAGGAACAGGCAGTTGCCAGAGCCCACCGAATTGGACAGACAAGAGAGGTTAAAGTCATTTACATGGAAGCAGTTGTTGACAAGATTTCTAGCCATCAGAAAGAGGATGAAATAAGAAGTGGAGGTACAGTTGATCTAGAAGATGACCTTGCAGGTAAGGACCGTTATATGGGATCTATTGAGGGTCTCATAAGAAATAACATTCAACAGTACAAGATTGACATGGCTGATGAGGTCATAAATGCTGGGCGTTTCGACCAAAGAACAACACATGAAGAGAGACGTATGACTTTAGAGACATTATTACATGATGAAGAGCGATATCAAGAAACGGTCCACGATGTTCCATCACTCCAGGAGGTTAATCGCATGATAGCCCGTAGTGAAGATGAAGTTGAATTGTTTGATCAAATGGATGAAGAGTTGGAATGGACAGATGAGATGACAAGGTATGACCAGGTACCGAAGTGGCTCCGAGCTGGTACGAAGGAAGTGAATACTTTAATTGCTAATTTATCAAAGAAACCATCGAAGAATATCCTATTTTCTAGTGGTATGGGCATTGAATCAAGTGAAACTGAGAGAAAAAGAGGCAGACCAAAGGGCAAGAAATCTCCTAATTACAAGGAAATTGATGAAGAAAATGGAGAATACTCTGACTTGAGTTCTGATGAGAGAAATGGATATTCTGCACCTGAAGAAGAGGGAGAAATTAGAGAATTCGAAGATGATGAATCGAGTGGTGCAGTTGGAGCTCCACCTATCAACAAAGACCAATCAGATGATGATGCTCCTGTTTGCAATGATGGTTATGGGTGCCCTCGGGCAGTGGAAAACAACAAAAATAGTTATATGCTGGAAGAAGCCGGTTCCTCAGGGTCATCTTCTGATAGCCAAAGAATGACACGAACAGTGTCTCCTGTTTCTTCTCAGAAATTTGGGTCCCTTTCTGCGCTAGATGGCAAACCAGGTTCTCATTCTAAAAAGCCGGTATGGTTCTTCTCATTGTGCATTTGTGCAGTTACATTGGTTGACTTCTGCTAGCTATTCACTCCTTTCTTCCTAATCATTTTTCAGCCAGATGAACTAGAGGAAGGAGAAATTGCTGTCTCTGGAGATTCTCAAATGGACCATCAGCAGTCAGGAAGTTGGATTCATGAACGCGATGAGGCTGAAGATGAACAAGTTCTGCAACCTAAGATAAAAAGAAAACGCAGTATTCGTATTCGACCACGTCATGCTGTGGAAAGGCAAGAGGATAAATCTAGCCATGATGCTAAACGTGGAGATTCTATGTTAGCATATCCAGGTGATCATAAATATCAAACACAGTTGAGGGTTGATACTGAAACAAAAGCATTTGCAGAGCCCAAGGTTTCCAAGCCTGATCAGAGTGATTCTGCAAAGCGTAGGCGGAACTTGGCTCCAAAAAAAATAGCTAACACATCAAAATTGCATGCTTCTCCTAAATATAGCAGATTGAATTTGCAGTCTGCGCCAGCAGAAGACGCTGCTGAACACTCCAGAGAGAGTTGGGACGCGAAAATGACAAATACAAGTGGGAATTTGACAGTGGGAACTAAGATGTCTGATGGTATCCAGCGAAGGGTATGTGCCATCTTGATCTGTTTTTAATCAGTGTTATGTCCTGTCATATGTCTTATTTAATGTGTTATTGGCCAAGTCATCAAGTTTTAAGTATCCAAATGATTAATAGGGTACGAAAGATTTGATTATTTGAACACCTCTCACATTTCAGTTAATATAGTGCAACTTCCTTGCATGAATTTGAGCTATGATGAGTGTTATTTCTGACCAATGGAATATCTTTACTACTAGAATGAACTAGCAATAAATGTGGCTTTTTAAAGATGTTTTCACCAATTTCAGGGGTTAGGAATCTTAATTTACATCTACCTATTGAAGTAATCAGGACTTCTACTTTATCTATGTCCTGTTTGAACATATACTAATTTAGCTTCCATTTGTTGAAGTTCCCAAATTTCAACCGTTTTTTTCTGATCTTTTTCAGTCTCAGCATTATCTTATTCCGTTGTCTGCTTACCTGCAAAAAATTTCTTGTTTCTGCAGTTTAAAAATGTGATTAGCAAGCTTCAGAGGGTTCTAGATAAGGAAGGTCAACAAATAACTCCCCTACTGACAGATTTGTGGAAGAGAATAGAGAATTCAGGGTACACAAGTGTTGCTGGAAATAATCTTTTGGACTTGAGGAAGATTGAACAACGTGTTGACAGATTGGAGTACAGTGGAGTGATGGAGCTTGTGTTTGACATGCAATTCATGTTAAAGGGTGCCATGCAGTTCTATGGGTTCTCACATGAGGTATGACTGCACATTTAACTTTGTTCTTGTAAATAATTGTGCTGTTCTGTGTAGTTTACCCTATTTGAACACGGGTCTTACATCTTTACTATTATGTGGTGTATTTACGTGGTGCAGGTTAGATCTGAAGCAAGGAAAGTACATGATCTCGTCTTTGATATCTTGAAGGTAACATTTCCAGATACAGATTTCCGTGAAGTCAGAAATGCACTCTCTTTTTCTGCCACACCATCTGTCCCTGCTTCTACTCCAACCTCAAGGCAGGTGCCTTTAGGCCAAAAGAGACACAAGCCAATAAATGAAGTAGAACATGAGACTGGTACCAATCGTAAGCCAAGTAAGCCAATGCAGCGCGGTTCAATTCCTCCAGGTGAAGATTCAAGGGCCCGAGGCCACTTATCCCAGAAAGAAGCTAGGCTTGTGAGTGGAAGTGGGAGCACCAGGGAACCTCATCATCAGGATGATTCTCCAGTCCATCCCGGCGAGTTGGTCATCTGCAAGAAGAAGAGAAAAGACAGGGACAAGTCACTTGCAAAATCTAGGAATGGATCAAGTGGTCCAGTTTCACCCCCTAGTATAGGTCGTAACATCATGAGTCCATCTGCATGTTCAACCCCAAAGGATGGAAGGCCTACTCAGCTGTGGGGCAAACAGTCTCAACCTACAAATTGCAGTGGCGGTGGTGTTGGATGGGCGAATCCTGTAAAGAGGTTGAGAACAGATGCTGGTAAGAGGAGGCCTAGCCATTTGTGACTTCAGTAATGAAGGATATTATATATTTGAATGGTATAAAGCAAGTTATTGTTCATAGTATTGTAGGTTGTTTATCAGTTGTATACTGCACCTTGCAGTGAGTAATGGCAATCCATCAGTCATCGGTTACATCTGACCATTGTTAGGTTAAAATCTCAAAGCTCTCATGCTTTGATGTATTTCTTATGATCCAGGGATTCAAACTTTTATTTAATGGCTATCAGTGAACAACAAAAGATTGGAGCATGAAGAATCTGATACTTCTGTCTGAAAATGAAACCAATTTACACATTTTGTACATGTATTTCATGTCAAAAGTTGAAAGGCAAATGAGGCTACTTAGGATCTGCTTCGCCTGTCATTTCCTCGTCCTCAGATTCTATGCTTCCTCTTCAGTCACCTCTTCATCTTTCGATTCTTCTTCTGGGACAGCTACAACGGCCTTTCTTTTTGCATATTTTTCACAGTGCTCTACGAGTAAACAATAAAAACAGTGTCATGGACATGTGGGCACAAGTAGATCTTAAATATCGAAACTTAGAATTCACAAGTACAGGTGGGGACAGGTACATCTTTCGCCGTTTTGGCCTGGTCTAACTGGTCTGTAAGGTTTTCCTAAAACTTCCAAATATAAGAAGTCTCGTGTTCAAGTTGAGGTGCAGTTTGCACTACATTAACTCATTCTAATGATTAACTCATTCAAGTCAATATGAACCAATTCAGGCATATGGGAACGGAAATAACACCCGCATCGAAATAAATTTGTTTGGTTCACAAGTTCTGGGAGCTGCAAAAAAGGTGTGATGATACAGGCTGACAAAGATTTCTTCTCCTCTTTTCCTATTTTGTTTAATAAAATGATGATTGAGTCGCAGAGGATTATCTTGTAAATGGTTCATTTTACCAAATGCATGCAAGGTAAGTGGCCAAAAGTGTGATGTGGAACGATTTCTGAACATCTGATTGATCAGGATTCTACTAATTTTCCCAGAATGTAGCCTAGTATGTAGTACGTAGTATGTACAGTAAAATCGAGGATGTAGAAGTACTCAGAAGACCAAAACGAACATAACTAAAAGTGTCACTACCTCGAACTTCTTTTTCATAAGCAGATTGATCATGCAGCATCAGATCTCCAGCATCTTCATTAAGTGGCTCTTCAGGGTTTGGATTTTTGAGAAGCTGTGGTAGTATATCTCTAAACACTAGCAACAAATCTGGAGAACAATGTGGATAGAACTTGAGGAACATTGTTATCTTTAACTCGAATATCTATCTGGGAAAGCCTAAGGAAAGTTCTTACCATACGTAGGTTCCCATTTCTCATTGAGCACATCTACACAAACTCCACCAGAACTGAAAGTAAAAGAGCGTGAAGATTGAACTCCCTAAGTCATCTTTCTTTTAACAAGATATTCTATGAAATATAGCTCTTTGTTTGAAATCAGCTACTCACAGATCATCGATGTTTGGGTGGTAGATCGGAGTAACAAAGGAAACGCTGGGATGTTTATATGGATAATCACTGGGCAACTCGACCTTTACCTCCCACACCCATCCTTGATAAAGACCTGCCACAGTTCATCCAAAAACCAGAAAAAGATGCTTAATTTTGTTCATCCAATATATTGCAAAAACGTTCTTAGCGAGTTTCTTTCAACATCACTATACTGAAACGTGTCTAAAACATCTTAGAATCTGAAGAATGCATGAATCGAAAATGGCAATTAAAGCCATATGAAGAAGGAAAATCAAGGAATAGCAAGACCCACAAAAGGAATTGATTGCTCAGTATTTGTATGAAGATGAACCAAGACATGGAGAAGAAAGAAAGAAAAAAGATTTGAGCGTAATGAAGAATTACTGTTTTCAGGTCCCTCGAAATTAACAAAAAGCTCATGCATGCTATCATCAATCCGGTCCACGTCTACATTGATTTCTTTCGTCATCAACCTACTCAAAAACCCCATGTTTTTAAACCCAGAAAACAACACAAAAGCAAACTGTTTCAATCAAACCAAAGAGAGAGAGCGAAAGAAAACTAAAACTTTTTATGAAACTCAAATCAAGAAGAGGGTTATAGTCAGAGGACTAACAATTGTTGCACGTCCTTCATGATGCGTGTCTCTGTTGATATGGCTCCTTCCCTTATCATCTCTTTCCTTTTACGTATCCTTCTCACTTGTCCAAAGACGAAGGAGAGACCTTAACGGGGAAACAGAGATGTAAACTAACAAGAGCAGCAATGAACAGTATAACCAACAAACATGTAGCTGGTGATGAGTTTTTATAGTTTCTTGGACACTTATGATAATTATAATATTTATTTCATTACAACCATTAATATTCTAAAATGAACATTTCTTTTTAATACAAAACAAGAAAAACTAAAGGAAGAAGAGCAAGAAGGTGAAGGGAACAAAAACTAGGCAAGGTAAGACGAAAAGAGAGAGTGACAGTTATTTCCGTTATTTCAACTACCAACGGTTACAACGGTCACGTGTCTTTGCGTTACCGACCTACTGACGGAGAACGACGACGTTTTTGCAACAATAAGGTCGGACCTTTGAGTTGTTTAGCAGATGGGGTTGTGCTAATGAATTTGTGTGGATACTTGCAATAATTAGAAGAAATCTAAGAGAGTTTTGAATTAATTCTAACCTAAATTATTTTGTAAAAATTAACATATTAAATTAAGTTTAAACAATCTATACTTCAATTTTATTAAATTAAAATTTATAGTCTAATTTAATTTTTTAATTTCAAATGTAAATTCAATTGGATCTATTATCAACCTTATACAAAATCTACTATAATTAATTTAAACTAATTGAATTGAAAATTAAGATTAGTATAATACAAGATTACACCAACAAAAAAACTTTTTTTATTATTATTTGTATTTATTTATTTTTAAAATTTTTTCAACCTTTTATTATATATTTTTATTATCATTTTTAATTAGTATTTTTATTACTATTATTTATTTATTATTTATTATATTTTATTTTATTGTTAAATATTATTATATTTTATTGTTTTTATTTTTTCCTTTATGTAAATCATTTGAAAATAACCTCTCTACTAATTAGAAGAAAAGGCTGCATATTACTAAACCTCCCTAAGTTCCGCGCCTCATAAGTTTCCTATTAAGTGTTGTTGTTGTTATTGTTGATTGAGTAGTTAAAATACTCTTCAAGTAACTCTTTAAATATTAAAGCCTTGAATTCAAATCTCTTAAACTATTAAAGATTTTGAAGTGTAAGAAATATTAGAATCCAAGATTCCTAAAATATTAAAGTAAAATACATAAGAATTTCAATTTTAGATATATATA
>JAOQMM010000004.1:1996249-2016557 GCA_027563515.1 Erythroxylum platyclados
CGATCTTTTTGTGATTTTAAAATTTTTTAAAAATTATTTCACTTAAAATTTTGTTAAAAAAAACCAGTTGAATATATATTGATGACATGACATGACATAAAATTTTAATTGAAAAATTAAAATATTCAAGAATTTTAAAATAAAAGATATCTTTTAATTGATTAAACTATAAAAACATTCATATCTTTTTTTTTCCCGAACTATTTTATAAATTTAAATTCTTTCTCTCTTTACATTGGATTTGGATCTTTGTTCATTATTACCTGACATTCATTTAAAATCGTGCCATCATATTACTCCAAGATTTAGACCATCATCTTAACCTAAAAAGACTGGTATTTAATAAACACACTATGCATGATACTATCAATGGAATATCAAATTAGAAGTTCGTAGCAATGGATGCATAACAATTGAAAGAAAATGGAAATACCAAAAAGCAAGAATGCTATAACACCATCCTCCTGTAAAATGCATCCTAAATGAGAAACAATATGAATTGCAGAGAATCATCTCCTCTGGTATTTTACTGTTCACTGTATGCCTTTGGCTCTAACCCCGTCAGCTTTGTCACAAAAAGAATAACCAAAAACGAACCAGAAGCAGTTCAGCAACTTCCTTGAACCCTTGACATTTTCAGCTCCCAAAAAAATCTAACTCAAATGAAACAAAGCCGATCAACCAAAAGCAACTGAATAGCAATGCAGCTGGCTTGAACTTCACCATTGGCAGCTTTGACCTCAGCAGGGATATGAATCCTGTATCCCAAATTAAACATTTGGTTGGAAGAAATCCCCAAGCCTCAGTAGTCATTAGGCAGTTCAAAACTTTTTAGTTCATAAAGCCACAGCTTAACTCCGATGAGGAAAACAGCAGTTTGAAGGCAATTTCTTTGCACCAAAATGCTATTTGACATTTTTAGGTACCTTTTTCCCAGAACGTATGAGGGAGCCAGGTGACTTAGCTACTTCATGCCCATTAGTTACCAATACACACTCTGGCTCATCGTCATCGTCATCGTCGTCACTGTTTATACAACTTGGTGTACACCTGTTCTGTTGGGCTCTTCGTTGCAAAAGAAAAACATTATAATAATAGCTTACTAAATCTTCCCTTTTCCTAGTAGTAAAAGAATTCACTATCTCATCCCAGAAACACTTATCAAGAGAAGAAGGGTTTGACCTCACTATAGTCTTGAACTTCTTCTCTTCTTCTTTGGTCCAACTAAGTTTAACTTCTTCCCCCATCTTATCAAATCGCCATTGGTGGAAAGCTATCCCCAGTTCACGCTTAACCTTCAATTTTTGCTCAGTTGTGTGAAACCTAACACATTCAGTGGATTTTGGCACTTCACACCCGCATGAATCTTGCCTTCCCTTACCAATAGGATCTCTTTCAATAATAAATTTGGTTTCTACCTTTGCCAATGGCCAAATCTTTGTCCCAAGCCACTTTACATCACTTTCAGAGATCAAGCCTTTCCATTCTGGTACTTCAGCCTGAAAATCTGGCCCCAGTGGAACTTCCTTTTCAGGTGGAAGGTCAAGCACTGGATGCTCAGTTAAGAAATCATCATGACAGATACCTTGTGTCACTGAGGAAGAGGATTGTGCTTCATGAGCATCCCCAAGAAATAGCTTCCTGCTACACTTCAATCTCTCTCTGAGATTGTAACTGGTTCCAACATGATCATCATACATGGATGGATGCATCTTCTGATATTTCTACATGGGAATAAAATGTACAAGAAATTTCTATCAAGGAGATACAGAAACAATTGTATCAATCACCTTCAGTACGAGCATTATATATCAATGCTAAACTACCTTGATTAAATAAGATATTAAGTTCAATAGTTTAATGCTCAACAGAAACAGCAATCACATAGTTTGATGCCACTATGATTCTCTTGTTCTTGCCTCTAGAACTCTCAGTGGTTAGACTCAAAATATGCAAGACTATACGTAACCTTTGGGACGACGAGCCATAGATGACATATAATTAATGTTTTAAAAACCGGACCGAAAATTAAATTGATAAGACAAAAGATTTAAGATTTAAAAGATTCAATTGATATTAAACCGCCGTAAAATCAACTAAAAATTGAATAAATTAAAAAAATTTAAAATATTATTAAAAAATTATTCTTATCAATCTAATAATTTAAAATTTAATTGGAAAAAAAATTGTTAAATAAAAACTATTTAATTTATCTTAGTTTATGAAAACTTATTAATTTACAAAATTGACTCATTAATTAATAAACTAATCAATTTTTAACAACTAGAGTTATTAAAATAAATCGAACCGAAAAGTTAAACAGTTCAAAATTTTTACGATTAAACCAGTTAAGTTTTTTAATCATTACATATAACTCACTTCTAGACACTAAAAAGTCACATATGTTAAACATTATTGGAAACATGAATAATACATGTCAATCACAACTTACAACATACCCAATAAGCACACTACTACATAAAGCTACATAAGATAATTTAGGGGAATAATACCTAAATTCAAAGCAATTATAAAAGCAAAAATAATTAATGAGGGTATTTCTTTATCTTTCTTATTTAATAAAAGAAGAATAAGCGAAAAGTATCATTTCACCTGGATGATTGCCTGTTATTTTCTCCATTAAGAGTTTGCCTTGTATGAAGTACAATTATAGAATAAGTTCAAGCAAAAAGATATTCACAAAGGTGAGAGAATATTATGTTTAGAATAACATAATTAAAAGGGTAAAAGACATGAAGCTCCTTTGTAATTTGGAGAACTTTAGAAAAATCCCTTAATCTTTAAAATTTTCAAAAAAAAAATCTTAAAGAGTTTTTTTTTTTAAGAAGCTCTCTTAGATTTCAACTAAAAAATAACAAAAAAATACACGCAGCATAAAAATCACATATATACCAACTAAATACTACTTACATAACAATTCAACCGAACTATTAAACTCAAATCAAACTAATTAAACTGAATTAAAACTAATAATTTATTATAATTATCTTAAATTATTAATTTAAATCAAGTTTAACTTGTTCAGGTTTAAAAACTAAGTTAAGCTACTATGTAAATGACATTTGGTTACTTCACGTAAGATGTCTGTATCGCATGTATTTTGTCGTTATTTTTTTATCAAAATCTAAAACAAGAGGTTTTTCTAAAAAATTGAAAATTTTTATGAAAATTTTAAAGACTAGAAGGTTTTTCTAAAGTTTCTTAAAATATATGAAAAGTCTACGTCTTTTATCCTAATTTAAATATAGCATTGAATGGTACAAAAATTGAATTTTATGCTAAGAGAATTTCAAAATAAGAAAGACACCAAGAATAAGGAATAAGAAACTAATAACCATAATATAACATGAAGCTCCCTCGATTATAGCTACCCCTAATCGCCCTCTACCACCATCACCAACCCAACCATCACCTCTACCACCAGTACTAACTCAACCACTACCCTTCACCACCCCTATCAATTACCAACCCAATGACAAGGTTGCCCCTTCTAATTATGAAAGCATCGAAGACTGTCAAAGTTGTACTATACTTGGAAACTCTCACCGCCCTTACTAGGAGCTAGATAAAAAATTCTCCATAAAATATTACTCGCACTTACAAATCAACGCTATCATCAAAACCTTCCACCTCAAACATCGCCGCCATCCTTTATCGCCAGCAACATCACCAACATCACTCCCATCCCACCTTAGACCCACCACCACAATTTAAAACCCAACTCAACACCAACCCTTCAAAAACTAGACCTACCATAACCATCATCTTCTTCAAAAGGCAAACTTTCCTTAAAAAGCTTCTCAATGTAATCTTTGATTGTTCTTTCCTCAATTTTCTAATCAACATTACTTTGTCAAACCAAATTGGATGGGGGACATTTTCAAGAGATGAAAAGTTAAAGGGAGGAGAAGGAGATCCACATAATAGGAGGATGAGGACAAATATAAAAGTGGAAGAAAAAGTTCCACCATTTGTTTTCCAAGCTACCTTATCCAAACTCTTTTTTTTATCAATAAATAAGACTCAAAACTTAGCCCAATCTTATCATTTAAAAACATCATTCAAAAATTGGAAACTCCCTACGACATACTTAAACGATTGTACAACATGGTCAACTTATGAGTCTAAGCATGTATCGACAACCAACAATAATAGAAAAGGCTAAATCTCTTGGCTAATTGTTTGATGTGACTATAATTCTTATTTTACCAAGTAAGAAATCACGCATGAGACTTATGTTCTCTTACATAACTTCATGCGTTCCACCATAATGTTAAGTGTACCAAAATCAACTACTGGATTGTACTTCATGCATGCAGGTGCACCGGTTTTTAACATAATTTACCTCTTACAATTAAAGAAAAAGGAAATGCAACTCCATACAGGAAAGAGAAGAATATGCAACCAATCAACCTTTCATGTAATATGCACAAACAAGAGATGAGAGATACCTGCCAAGATTGTTCAGTACTTGAATCAATACTTCTTTTCAGGAAGAATGTCTCTCGAAACAGTAATACTTGTTTCCATAGTTCCTCATTTCCAAATGAGTTCCACTTTGCCCTCTCCGGCAATGCTGCAACATCAGGACCACATGGATCCCTTGCAATCCCAGTTACCCAATTAAGCATCTTGTATAAGGACTCTCTTTTTCTCTTACGAGAGGAACTTAACTCCTCAGTATTATCTAACTCCAATTCCATAACATTTGCACATTCGTTGATTTCACACATTTCCATCACCGTACTCTTCTCATCCTCATTGCACGCTTCCACATTTTTCCTCAAATAGGAAATTGAGTTTTCCACTTTGGATTTCTCCTCTCCACAGGTAGAAGAATCCATCTCGCTGCAATTTACTACCTTGTTACATATTGTCTGAAGTTCAGCCAAACCAACTACAGCTTTCGATGAATCTAAAAGGGAAGACTCTTCATCGTCAACATTACACTTCTCACTCTTACATGACTCGAGCATACTGTTCAAAGTCAATTCAGATTTCAAATCCAAATACTTTGACCCCTGAACATCCATCAAGAACCCATTAAACTCCGCCCCTAACTCCATTAAAACCCCAGATAAACTGGAGCTGCTAGCATTGGACTTAGATTTCGAGTGCTTCTCATCAATAAACCCTTGTAGCCATTTCTCCAGAGCATCTAAATACTTTATATAAACCAACTTAACAGAAGATGCGAAACTCAGACCCAACCCAGATTCTTCAGCCACCAAATCCCACGTCCCATTTTTGCAAACAGCATCGTATCCTCCTTTATCTCTCACGACCAAGAAAAGATTAAGCAAATCCACGGGTTGCCCATCGCCGAGCATTGGAGGGAGAGTCCAAAAACCAGCTTCTAGTGCACAGACGTTTTTCAAAAAATTTTTGACCAAATCAGTAAACCAGCATTGATACTTCTTATCAGGTCGATGTGTTTTGAGACCAGACCATCTCGAAACGTCCTCGAAACCGACCAACAACCCATCTGGCTCCAACTTCTTTTGTGGGGTTCTAACGCAATCTATTGTATGAGCATTACCTGCTACCATCGACCACCCTGCCATTAATTCCCCAATTCAAAAACCCTAGAAACAAATTATCATCTTTTTTCAATCTTAATAAGAAAACCAGCACGGGAACGAAAATTTTAGCAATAAAATTCACAAGGGTACACGAAATTAGCATCAAGACTCCTGTTAAGAACAGTGAACGGTGCTTTTTGGCGGGAACAAAATTGATTTTAGGGTTTTGAAGAGCCCTAGAAAACAAATTTCGCTCCCGCGCTCTCGATTTTCCTTAATTGCAGATTTAAATAGGTGTGAGTTTCGAGAAAAGAGATAAAATTAAGAGGAAAAAGGATTTAATTCAGTCCCCATTCTTCAATTTATTCGAAGTAAACAGTGTTTTCTTTCTTTGGGCTAAACTAAAAAGAAAATCTTTGAGTAAAGGGAAACAGAGAGACGTACCAGAAATTTTTGTGGGATTTTTGTTTTTGTGTTTTTGGAATAAGTGACGATCGCTTGACCTTTGCCCTATTTTCTCTAACCTTTTTTTTCTATTGCTCTCTTCTACCATATTTTTAAAGAGAATAAATATGCAAAGCAAAGCAAAGGCCCCAATTTGTAGTGCTCATGATTAACTAACCATGGTTAATTTTGGGCATGTAGGGTTGAGTTAAGGGTTTGGGTTGATTGGTATTTTAGAATTAGAGATTGGAGATGACATATGAGTTTGTTAGAAATATACAATTTTTCTTTATAAATTTCTACCACTTTAATAGTAACCATGGTTAACTAATCATAGTTAATTTTGGATAAAATATTTGAGTTAGGGTATTGGGTTGATTTGTGTTTTAGAATGAGAGATAGGGATGAGTCATGAGAATTTTATAAATATTAAGAATATTCTAGAATAAGCATCAACAAATAAGTGAAGAGTAATTACTCTATGAAAAGATAAATATGTAATAATAAAATTTTAAAATTATAGGGTTTTTTTCTTTTTATTACTTCAATATATCCATAAGATTACAACTCTTCTCTTCTATTTATTTGTTTCTTTATAAGACCTCTTGTAATTTGTTGAAACTCTTACCTCTATCTTTTATGTTAAGAATAGAAGTTTAGAAAAATATTATATATTAGAATGTACATACTAAACCTTTTATATAGAAATTATTTAGGAGGCATCTTAATAGAACATTGGGCTTTTGATGATGAGGGGTACAAAGATTCAAAGAAATTATTTATAGCAGAATAGATAGAGATGATAATAAATTGGGTTGAATCGATCTTATTATTAAATTGTTCCCTTAACTTTTTTAAGGGTTCAGATTGAACTCACTTAAAACTTAGTTAAACTTGAATAAAGTAATCTGAATTTGAATCTAAATCTATTTGAGTTGTTTAAATCAATATCATTTTGAACGATTTGTTTCTTAAATTAAAATTAAAACACATTAATTGGCGGTGGTAGACACCACTTATTTGGGTTGTTGAGTTGGGCCTCGAGCTAGCTCTCCCTCCTTAAGCTTAGTCAAAATTTGAGTTAATCAGATTTAACCATTAACTTTTGACTGAGTTAAATTAGACTTCTAGTCGGTTGTTATCCATAACCACAAATACTTTATTAAAGTGCAGATGCAGATGCAGAGAATTAAATAATTGACTATGAAAAAGAAGAAGAAGATGAGCAAAGTGGACTACTTACTTATATATATATATATAGTGAAGTTCACCATTGCTAGTTGGATTTACCCTTTGAGTGTTATGTCTTGCAAAAAGTAGAAAAATTAAAATTTACATGATATCATATAAGTTATTAAATTTTAATAAAATTAGGAATTTTGCTAGTTTATAATTAAATTCAATAAATTTTTACATTATGATTCATATTTTAATAAAATATTAAATTTAAATACTTTTTGCTAATCTTTTATAAGCATTATTAAATATTTAAAATTTAATACAATCAATTTGATAAATTAGATAAGATGAAACTTACTTTTATCTATATCTAATTATATCTTTATTTGACTATAGAGTTTGTATTGGATTAAATTTACATTCAAGACTTCTATTCTTATCATTAAAAATGGCAAAACAACACTCCAACAAGAATCTAGTTGAGATGTTGGGACGCAAAATTAACAAATTGAATTAAAAAATTTTAGACTCAAACTAAGTCTTAAGTACAAAAGTACCAAATAATTTGAGTCTATTTTTAAAATAATCTCATATATAAATTATGATTAATGTTTAACTAAAAAAACCTAGAATTTGTTTCGATATTAAATTTTAATTAATATAATTAAAATAGTAATTAGAAGAAAATAAATTTAGATTATTTTATTTTAAAAAGTATAAGTGAAATGATCGAAATAAATTAAATAAGAATTAAATATTATACAGATAAGCTAGCATTAATCAAAGTAGCAATATATTTATAAAAATTTAAAATCTCTGTCCCTTTTTTTTTTTTGCCATGAGTCGATATTTGAAGAAATAAAGGTAGAATATTAGAAATTTGTAATACAAATTGTTAAGAAAGGAGATGGGTTTTATGTTCTTCGATGTATATCTGTTGGATGTATGTAGCTTTATTCTTCCTTTTTTCCGAGTTTTATACCTAGTTCCATGATGAACCAGGGGATAAAGCACGCCGAATTTCACCGAGTTGGGTCAAATTGGTTTGGGTTAGAACAAATTGAATTAAGTCGGGTGGATTTTTTTTTTGGTCAAATTAAGTCTGTTTTGTTGGTTTGAGTAAGATTAATTTCGTAATCTTGAGTTTATTTATGACTTTCTGTTGGAAAGATGGGGAAAAAAAAGAAAAAGATTAAGTTGGGCTTTTTTAAATACTGATTCGGATTGAACATTTTTCGTACCATATTAATATGGCCCGAATTGGATCTGAGTCAAGTTGAATTGACTGAAGACAAGTAATAAGATGTTATTTAATTATGTTAATTGAAACTAGGGTTAATTATTAAAAAAACTCAAATTTTCGTCAATTTTTTAATTATAGCCTGAACTTTAAAAAGTAGCAATAAAATGCTCAAACTTTCAATTTTTTTTAATTCTAGCCCGAACTTCAAAAAATAACAATAAAATGCTCAAACTTTCAATTTTTTTCAATTATAGCTCGACGTTAGTGTTTCCATTAAGTTTGCTAACGTGATCTGCTACGTGTTTCAGAAATCTTAACTATTAATACACGTCAATCAAAATTAACATAACAAATGAAGATTAAAGAAACAACATCATTCAGACATGTAATTAAAACGACAACGTTGTTTAAAAATAACCTGAATCAGATTACGCAACCCCGACGACCTTACACTTTGATTTCAATTTTTCCTTTCGTTTTCAGTTTGTTCTCTCGATGCCTTCATCCTTCGATTTTCAAATTACGCAGCCCGATGCCCTCACACTAAGAGTATTAGGAGAACGAACTAACAATGAAGAGCTTATTGGTGTAGTACGCTGTAATACGAGAGTAGTTTAGAGCGTCGGAAGAACAAATAAAAAACAAATGATCGAGGGCATCAGGAGAATTGTTATAATGTTGGGCTAGAATAGAAGAAAATTAAAAGTTTGAGCATTTTATTGTCATTTTTTGAAATTAGGCTAAAATTGAAAAAAAAAAGAAAATTTGGGCATTTTATTGTTATTTTTTAAAGTTCGGGCTATAATTGAAAAATTGACGAAAGTTTGGATTTTTTTTGGTAATTAACCATTGAAATTATCTCTTTATTTTGGCTATATTTTAGTGCTTAAATAGGAAAATTAATGTTTGTTTTATTTTCAGAGATGATAAGTAGAGATTGCACCAAATTGGAGTATTATTGATCAAAATTATGAATTTTAGAAAAAAAGAAAGTGTACAGGTTACTACAGTGGATAAGGCAAGATCATTGGAATTCAATAAGGAAACTTCTTTTCATCCCTATTATAGAGATTTGAGATTGATTTAGATAGAGATCTTTGCAAGATAGAAGGAGACTGGGTCTTGAGTAGGAAAAGAATATTAAAACACATCTACCACCTTCTTCAACACTCTCCTTTTCATTTCTTCTTAGTTTTCTCTTAATCTTTCATTTTTCTTTTATGTTTGGTGTTGGAACAAAAGTCACGTGTGGATAAACTCAAATATTCTGATTCACGTGGATTCAAAACTCTTGTTGTAACCCTGTGAGGTTTTGTTATAAACTTATATTCATGTTTTAATTCAAATATTTCTTGTTTTATGTTCTTAACTTCATGAATAATCAATATTAATTAATCTGACAAATTAATTTGATGTTGATTATTCTATAAATATCAATGAATTCAGTGATATGTAATTTTCATGAAGGATTGGTACAAGTAGCAAATAGGTTATTTATGAATTTGCATATTTAACTTATGATAAACAAGAAAATTAAGTTGAATAGTTGCAGTTATCTCAATTATTTAATTTAGGGTCTAGTCTTTTTTACTACGCTTATTGCTACCTTTTAAATTAATATGGAATGCTATCATATCCAGTCAATTCTTGGTAAGTTTTGATTTGAATGTTGGGTTTGAATCAATTAATTTAGGAAAAATTGAGACTTATTATGGCTATCTAATATGTTTCGGACTAACTGCTTGAATTGTGAAAATTATTCTTTTAGATCAATGATCAATGTTACACTTAAATGAGATATTTCCTTTGAATCGAATTTAAGTACTCTTAAAATTATCATTTTTATATTCAGTTGATATATTTTGATTTCTTATTAATTTTAGTTAATTAGTTAATTAATCATAAACGCCCACCTTATTTTAGTAATTGAAATTACGAAACTAGTATTTAGTTTTTTTTGAGATTCGATTTAGTTCCATGACTACTGCAAAAATTTACAAAATCAAAATTAAATTTGTAGGCTTCGACAATCTGATCAAAATTTTGGTGTCGTTATCGAAGAATGTTATTTTATAGTTTACTGCAAATCTCTTGTCTTGCATGACTCGTTCTTCTTAAACAATTGAATTGTAATATAATCCAGAAATTGAGAAGATAGTGCGTCGTTTAAGGAAAGAGACTAAGTAAGAAAGTGGTCATTAACCTTCATAAGTGAAAAGTTCAGATAGATTTAACAATTGGCAAAGACTCTAATTTCAAAAAGTTAAAGAAAAGATGGCAAATTATAACACTAGATCATTGAGAGAGTTAGTGACACCAAATTTGAATCAACAAGTCTTATGTATACGACTTTAAGATGCTAAGATAGATTTCGAATTGAAATCTAATTTGATTTACTTCCTATTTTTCGTGATCTTTTAGGTGAAGATCCACATAAATACTTGAAAGGATTTCATGTTTTTTGCTTTGCAATGAAGCCACAAGTGGTGACGAAAGAACAAATTAACCTCATAGCCTTCTTATTCTCATTGAAAGATAAGGCGAATGATTGGCTATATTATCTTCTCTCTGACTCAGTGACAACATGGAATGAGATGAAAAGGTTGTTCCGGTAAAAATGATTTCTTGCATCACGAGTAGCCAATGTCAGAAGGGAGATATGTGAGATAAGACAATTCATCGGAGAAACATTGTATGAATATTCAGAGAGGTTTAAGGAGTTTTGTGTCAGCTGCCTTCACCATCAATTTTTATGAAGGACTATTGCCAATGGATCGGAGTATGGTTGATGCAACTAGTAAAGGAGCTTTGATAAATAAAACACCTGAAGCGGCCAGACGATTGATATCAAATAAGACTAAAAATTCTCAACAGTTTGGGATAAAGATGGATGGAGCTATTAAGCGCATGAATGAGGTAAATAACACAAACCTTGAAGATAAAATTTTAGATTTAACTGTTCTAATTCATCAAATGACTATAGGTCAATTGCAATCAGCACGAGTGTGCTGCATATGCTTATTCTCTGGACATCCTACAGATATGTGCCATACATTGTAACAAGACTTCCTTCAATAAGCTAACATAATAGGGGGATTTCTTAGTCAACCTCGATGAAAATTTGACCCTTATTCCAATCATTATAATCCAGGATAGAGGGATCATCAAAACTTTAGCTATGAAATCAAGGAAGATAACAAAGATTTAAACCTCACAATTTAAGTAGACAACCTCAAGCCTCTACATATGCTCAATCTCAATCTTCAAATTCAGGCATGTCTTTAGATGAAATTGTTAAGGCACTTGCTACTAATACTCAACAATTTTAATAGGAAATAAGAGCAAGTCTTCAGAACTTAGGAAGTCATGTCACTCAATTAGTCACATCTGTTAGTAAATTGGAAGCACAATTATAAGGAAAATTACCTTTTCAAATGGTGGTGAATCCTAAGGAGAATATGAGTGTAATGACTTTGAGAAGTGGTAAGGAAATTCAATCTAGACCTTCCTTACCAATGAAATTCAATCTAGACCTTCCTTACCAATGAAATTCAATCTAGATCTTTTTTACCAATGGAGATAGAAAAGCACAATGAAAGAGAAAAGAAAGATGAACCTCTAACTAAAGAATTAATAAAGATAAAATATGATTTCATTCATATTAATTAATGCACATGTACCTCCTTTTCCTAGCAAGTTGGCTAAATCAAATGAAGAGGAACATGGAAGAAATATCTTAGAAACTTTTAGAAAGGTGGAAATCAATATACCACTTTTAGAAGCCATCAAGCAAATTCTGAAATATGCAAAGTTTTTGAAAGAACTATACACAAATCAAAGGAAGTTGAAAGATAAAGAGAAATTTTTTTTGGATAAGAATGTATCAACAATGATAAATAGAAAATTACCAAAAAATGCAAAGATTTAGGTATGTTTACACTTCCCTATGTTATCGGTGATAAGAAAATTAAGAGTGCCATGCTAGATTTAGGTGAATCTATTAATGTCATACAGTACTCAATTTACCGAGCTTTAAATATAAATTCTTTGCAAGAAACTAATGTAGTTATTAGGCTAGTTGATCGATCTTATGTGCGTCCTATTGGTATTATTGAGGATGTTTTAGTCGAAGTTAACGAGGTATTCCCAGTGGATTTTTATCTTGAAAATGGATGGAGATAGTTTTGAACATTTAGTTTCGATTTTATTAGGAAGGTCGTTTATGAAGACGACCAAGATGAAAATTGATGTAGATAAGGGTACTCTTTTCATTGAGTTTGATAGAGAGATAGAGAAGTTCAATATTTTTTAAGCAATGAAATATCCTATTGATTTTCAATCTGTTTACCATATGGATATTATGGATTTATTTGTGCAAGATATTTTAAAAAAAGAAAGTGTTGATGATGAGTTAGAGTTTAATTTTAAATCAGAAGTGAATGAGCAAGTTGATGAAACTTCTAAGGTATTAAAATCATTTTCAGTGATGTTAATAGATTCAAAAACTTTAAATGCTGAAGTTACTATAACTTACAAGAAATTGTTATGTTCTGTTTTGCAGACTTCGAAGATACAATTGAAAGCCTTACCTGATCACATAAAATATGTCTATTTAGGTGAAGGAGAGTCGTTACCTATGATCATCTAAAAAAGGTTGACTATAGGCAAGAGGAAAGGCTAGTAGCACTACTTAAAAAGTACAAAACTACAATTACGTAGAAGTTTGAGAAGAAAAAGCCCTCTCGAGTATAACCACGTTAAATAATTGTGCTTTTCATGAGGCAATCCAAAATATGATAGCTTTTGTTAATTTTGTTTTAATTATATATAGTTTTCATTTGTTTGTTTTTAAGAAATTAGTTTATTGGTTTAAGGGGGAAATGAGTCTTAAAATTCTAGAATACTAAATTTCATAATGCATGATCACATCTTATGTAATTCAGTTGTCATGATCAAAGACTTCAAAATTGCAGAATACTAAATCTCATCAAGTGAGATCATGTCTTATGCGATTTAGCTTTCTGGAATGAACCCCTTAAAATTCCAAAATACTAACATTCATAAGGCGTGATCATGCCTTATACATGTTAGTAGTCTGTTCGGTTTTTAAAAAATTTGTAAGTTTTTTAAAAAATTAAATATAAATAGTTAAAAACTTGAATAATTAAAAACATAAATAAAATATATTTTATAAGATAAAAATAACAAATTATTAAAAAAAACCTAATGTCTTTTGTTTCTTTTTTAGCAGACATATCAAGCAACAGCCTCATAATGCCCAGCAGGGACCAACCAACGTTCACAGCTCCTATCCTTCCAGACATTATAATGCATCTCATTATGCTCATAACTCAAAGGAGTCTTCTACTTTGTGCTTTATTTTTGTGATATGTGAGAATCTTGTGCAACCATTGGGAATAATGTATGATTTAGGTGTGGGGGAGCAAGACAATATATATTATGATGAACTCTTTGATTTGTGCTTGAATTTATAAATATTATAATTTATATATTGATTATGCCTCATGATAGCCTTATAATTTTCTGATTGATGTTTATAAATAGTCCTTAAGTTAGGATACATTTTTGGTTTAAGTTATACAACATGAAAGAGACAAGCATGATTAGTGTTTTTTATTAAATTATTTTAGTATATTTGGTTTTTTGAATGAAAGTCTGTAAGACTTGAAGCATTTTGACACCCATGTGAGCTTTTAGCCTAAGACTATTCATCACATTTGTGTTAATACATGTCTTTTTGTTGTGTGTTATCAAACATAGCTTATTTATGTTAGAAATTGCTTTTGAATACATATTGAGACCATATTGTTGATGAATTTGTGTATAAAGATGATAAGAGCACTTAGGATAATCATTTTTTACCTAAACAAGCCTACTTTACTTTTTACCCTTAGAAAACTAATTTGAGCCTTGCCCTTTATTTTCTTGCATAATAACTTAGTTACAACTGACTTTTATCCTTCTTTTTGTTAATATCCTTAATAATTTTGAGCCCTTTAAATTGAAGGAATGGTATAAAGCTTGTTTGCATAGAATTTTGGCTATTTCCATGAAAAGTAAATTAGTTTATTCAAGTTGCATTATTTTGATTTTTCATTTTTTATATATTGGGGGAAAGGTATAAAGAAAGAAAAAAAAACTCTTTGATGTTTTTGTTAAAAAAAAGTGATTGAGAATGATGTTATTTGAATCAAGTGTGTTATGGATTGATTTAAGTTGAAACTTGTGTGTATAAGTTCTCGTGATTTCCTTCAATTTATTTAACTTAAAAACTTCTTTTGTCATACCTTAGCTAAGCCATGTTACAATTCTTATCAAGTCTCTTTGATTTATGTAGTAAGTCCATCTTTGTTAAGTGGTAGAGATATGATTCATGAGCAAGCTTGTGAAAAATAATTCACTATATTTTGATTTGAGAGCTTAATGAACCTTAAATACTTTGAGTGTATAGAGAAATCCATGAAAGGGTGTCAAGTCTTGCTTTATTTGATTTTAATGGAATGGATGAGATGCTTTGTTTTCATTCTAATAACGTGTCATACGAGTGCTTGTTATCTTAATTGTTATTTTTATCACAAATATTTAATGTGTATTAACTTTTGGGATTTTTTTTGATAACATGAAAGAAGATGAGAAGTTGTTATGGGGATGATTAACGTATTGAATTAATATATGCTTGAGGACAAGCATGAGCTGATTTTGTTTAGTATTTTGGTGCTTAAATAGTAAAAATAATGTTTGTTTTATTTTAAGAGATGACAAGTAGAGATTGCATCAAATTAGAGTATTATTGGTCAAAATCACAATTTTTTAAAAAGTGGACGGATTACCATAGTAAATAAGGCGAGATCACGCCTAATGCGAAATTCACTTTAAGAGATGGAATTTAATTAGGCAACTTCTTTCCATCTATATTATGTAGCGATCTGGTTTTGTTTTAGATATGGATATTTGCAAGATAGAAAGAGATTAGGTCTTGAGTAGGAAAAGAATACAAAAACACGTCAACCACCTTCTTCAACGCTCTCTTTTTTGTTTCTTCTTAGTTTTCTCTTAATCTTTCATCTTTCTTCTATTTTTGGTGTTGGGAAAAAGATCATGTGTGGTTAAAGTCAAATATTCTTATTCAAGGGATTCAAAACTCTAGTTGTAACCTTATGAGATTTTATTCTGAACTTATATTTATGTTTTAATTCAAGTATTTCTTGTTTTATGTTCTTAACTTCATGAATAATTAATATTGATTAATATGACAAATTAATTTCATGTTAATTATTCTATAGCTATCTATAAATTCAGTTATCTGTAATTGTCACGAATGATTGGTACAAGTAGCAAATAGGTTATTTATGAATTTGCATATTTAACTTATGATAAACAAGAAAACTAAGTTGAATAGTTGCAGTTATCTCAATTATTTAATTTAGGATCTAGTCTTTTTCATTAAGCTTATTGCTATCATTTAATTGATATAGAATGCTATCATACCCAGTTAATTGATAGTAAGTTTTGATTTGAATGTTGAGTTTGAATAAATTAATTTAGAAAAATCTGAGAATTATTATGGTTACCTTAATATGTTTCGGACTAACTGCTTCATTGTAAAAATTATTTTTTTAGACCAATGATCAATGCTATAATTAGATGAGATGTTTCCCTTGAATCGGAGTTAAGTACTCTTTAATTTATCACTTTTATATTAGGTTAATTTATTTTGATTCCTTATTAATTTTAGTTAATTAGTTAATTAATCATAAACCCCACCTTATTTTAGTAATTGAAATTAAGAACCTAGTGTTTAGTTCTCTTGGGACTCGACATGGATCCACGACTACTACAAAAGTTTAAAAAATCATAATTAATTTTAAGGGCTTCGACAACCACCCAATCAACAAGTCAAGTCATAATTGAGTTGGATCAATTTCAACTTTTTGATTAGGGTCAATGATTCAGGAGTTAGAAGTGAAGAACTTTTGAGTGAAATCATAGACTTACTCACTAAAACATACTGTTTGTGTACATAGTTTTTAAGTAGGGAGTGGTCCTTTTACATAATTTTGATTTGATCAAAAAGGGTTATGTAAAGCTAGTAGGATTAATGATGGAGCTTTTGTTAGAAACTCTAGGTGGGATATATTCCCATCAACAATAGAATAAATGTTAAATGTTTTCGTTCAATTTTTCAAAAGTTAATATAACTTAAAATTCTATAACATGATTAATATATGAAATTTAATAAAGCGTGAATTATAATTCATACATTATTCAAAATCCTAATTCTTTTCTTGTCGTTTCTCTCTAACCGTTTCTAAAATTGGCTCATCTCTACTACCGTAACCATATAAGGATTTTGCCTCTAACGGTATCTACATAATGTGTGAGAACACTATGACTGTTTTAGAGAGTGTTAGGCAAGAAGTACTAGCTCTCTTAGAGTCTAAGTCTATTTATAATAAGTTTTTTATATTTTAAATTTTAATTGAAATAAAATTAAAATTTAATCAAAATTACAAATAATTATAATTAAATATCAATTGTGCCCAAATAAGATCCAATAACTCATATCGGTATTAATTTATTAAATATCTTATATTTAATCATAAAGTTTCTCAAACTTTATAATTAAGTCCAACTTGATTAAATTCTTTTTTCTCTTTAAATTCTTTTTTGTATGTGACTCATTAAATTGCTAAATACGTTGACCCCAAATCATATTAAGGATTACATAAATTAAACTCTTTTAATTTTTTAATTATCTAATTAAACAATTATATTTATAAATTAAGATTGGCGTCTAGCAATGCATCATGACCACCCAAATATTTATGAATGTCAAAGTGGTTTTGACTAAACTTTCCATGCATGATTTTTCTTATAATTCAATCTTTTCATCATATAATGTTTCGATTAGACATAGAACATATAATTAATGTTTACTTTGTTTAATTAAAATCATATTAGTTCTCCAATTTTATTAATTAATTCAATTAGTGGCACTTGTAACTATTTTACAAAGTATCATTTCACCTTAACTAAGGATTTTCCGAATCAATATTAATAAATAACAATAGAACATTCTCTCTAATCAGTGTAGGCTGATGAATCCTATATTAATCACTCAGTTATCTCAATATAGTTCATGTTATATCTAATAACTTTCGACTAAGCTATCATTAAGTAAAATAAATCATAAATAGTATCAAAACATAACAATCCTTATATAAGATACTTTAGTGATCTCAAGTCAAATAATCATTTATACAATCATAAAAAATGAGAATTTTCATAAATATACAAGTAATGTTTCAACTGAAATTCTCATATGGGGTTAGTTCAGTGAACTTGTTATTTAACAAGTACTCATACATTTGTTTAAATATCTCTATACTTTAGTTTATGGGATTGACTACTTTATTCATAAGGAAAAAAAAACGTATGCTAGTCTTTTATGTTATATCAATGTCTAATCCTAATAAAACAACGACTAAGAACAATTTAGGCATAATATATAAACATAATATGAATCTTATAATTATATATCATAATTTTATTTGTGATATGCATTTACCTTATGGACTTTATCATAGACATATAAATATGTATAAGACAAATAATGCATTTAAATAATTAACACTAAAGTTACAACCAATCAATTAAACGTAGGTCATAAATTAATAGGTTTTTAGAAAGATGCTAAGCAATTTATGTAAAAAAAGTGCCAATCATTTTATAAGTTAGATTATTAATAAAATTAATTAGATAAGATGGAACTTATTGTATATTTATTTGATTATATCTTTGCATTTGTTTTTAATCAAAATTTGTTTCTACAACTTTTGTTCTTATTATTAGAGGTGGCAAAAAGTTTCATATTCGATTTAGATTCACACAAAATTAAAAGGTAAAATTAAAAAAAGTAATTCAGATTAGGTTTAGAGTACAAAGGTGTCTAATTTAAATAACGAATCATGATCCATTCTAATCTAAAATAACTTCACACACACACAAACGGACACACAAACATATGATTATATCATGTTTATTTAAAAAATCTAAAATTAATTTTATAAATGAGTTTAAACTTTTTGAATATTTTCAAATTTTAATTGAATTTTAATTCGAATATCTAAACTTAACTGAACTCGAACTTAAACTTAGACTTGCCAATTTTCTTTAAAATTAGAAATAAGTGTTAAGATATTCAAACTCAACTTTTGATGTTGATGTTGAGCTTGTAAACTTTTGGTCCCGTGACACCGAAACTTGTTATAGTTTTTAAGGATAGTATACTATAAAGTGTTCAGTTTTTTGAGATTTTTTTAATTTGGTGCCTAAGTTTTTAAAACTTTCAATTAAGTAATTAACTTTTATAACCTTAATAATTCAGTTTAAAATGTTAATTTTGATAATGTTTTACTGATTTAACTAGTGTAATTTTTTTGGTCATGACTTATAAGCATTCAATTAGCAACTAATCATCCACGTGGACTAAAACACTTAACCCAATGTACGAAAGAGGTTATGGGTTAGGTATTTTAGTTCATATAGATGATTAATTAACAATTAATTTTTCACATAAACAATTACATGTCATAGAAAAAATGACTCCGTTGACCAAATTAGCAAAACACTAATAGAAATAATATTTTAAACTGAGTTATAGTAAGATTATAAAATATTAATCATTTAACTGAAAATTTTAAAAGCTTGAGTAGTGAATTAAAAAATTTTCGAAAGCCGGACATTTAGAATATGTTATCTCTATTTTTTATTGAACTCTCCTTGTATTGTTAAGCCTATTAATCTTAAACTTTGTCTTGGATCAAATGCTTCACTCACGTATAAATAATCCAACTTAAAAACTTTCCTTCTGAGTTGTTACTTTTTACTTTTTATCTTAAACCCATTACAAGTAAACTTTTTTTATACCAGTATATTTTTTAAAGTAATATAATCAATTCGTGATTATATCCAATGTATATATGAACATCATATAGTTTTGCTTAATGTTAGTCATTTGTTTAGTTGTTTTATTTTTATTGATAATAATTTTTCATTTTTAATTTTTAATTTAATAACCTGAACTCATTTTTTTATTATTTATAATTATGAAAGGTGTTGAATGTTCATTGAATAAAACTATTTTAGTTATTTAATTAATATAATTAAAATTTACTATTCAAATTGATACATTAAAAAATCAATTTAAATTATTTATTTAAAAATTACAATTAAAATTATTGAAATAAAATTTAAAACTAAATATTATATAGAGAATTTAGTATTGAGGGAGAGTCTTAGAGTAACTGGTATATCGATGACTCTCCCCAGATCTCGCAAAGCGAAGAGTCTTGTGTACTGGATACATTGACTTTAACTTTTAAAAAATATCCATCAAAACATGCATACTTATGAAATCAAAAAAATTTAACAAGCTAAATATTATTAAATACTAGGATAAAGAAAGTATGTGAAATTAATAAATTTTAAAAGATATAATATTTCTTTAATATAAAATTTATATTTCTTTAGGTTTATCTTTTTGCCCAAGAAATCAGCATCCATATATTTAAATAAAATTACTAAAATATGGCATAGATCAAATACTAGATAGTGAGCTAGCATAACAAGTTATCATTTTCCAAAGTCATGTGCAACTCACACTTCCTTCCATTTAATATTAAACGAAAATCCTCAATGAAAAGTGACATAAATCTAGGAATTGAATTACAAATAAAGACAAGTATCTGAGTAAAAACCTAAGGGCATCTTGTTTTCATTTATTTTTTTGGTTTTCTATCCAAATTTTACCTGAAAAACTCCCAAATAAATTAGGGTAAAAACCATGGGCAAGAAGAAGAAATTTCACTATAAAACT